>BMAO01036624.1:0-103769 GCA_019973975.1 Trichonephila clavata | reverse complement strand
AATTTTATAACTCTTCATTTTCATTTAAATATTTTACTTTTCATACGTATGAACGATTTATGACGCACCTAACAAATTAATTCTGAAACGTTTTAACGGTGATCATAAAATGTAAATTTGAAAAAAAATAATGATATTAAATGTATGAAATATTATAGCTTAATTTGTTACAAATTAAAACAATAAACGTCCTCCTCGACAAAAGTCTTGGTTCATCATTAGTATAACATGATTTTATATTTAGGAAATGATCTGAGAAATCGTCCATATTTTTTTACTAGTGTTAAAATAAGGAAATGATTTTGCATTAAGGAAATCACTGATAAAATAAATCGAATTTTTTTTTCAAAATATTTTAACCAGTAATATTAATATTTGTGAATAAACATTGTTTACGCGTGTTATGTGAAATTAGCTTTTATCATAAGAACTCAATTATGACTTTATCAAAGGTTTGGAAAAAAATGTCCGGATTTTTTTTTTTTATTGATAAAATGTGATGGTACTAAAATGAAATACTTTTAATTGAATATCTAATAAAACAAGTTAAATTCCATTTACAATTGTAGGATTTAAAGGTCTTCTTAAAATTAAAATTATGAAAACGTGTATCTTTATTTTATTTAAGTAAACAAAAAGAAATGTGGCTCTAACGGATAAAGTAAACACGTTAAATCGCATAGATTTAAAGGCATATCTAAAATAAAGGAAACAATGTATATTTCAACTATAAAGAGTTTATAATATTTTACTTTTAAAAATATCTAAATATAATGATATTTGGTGTATATACATATGAGTGAGTGAGGGAATATTAACGTCACACTCAAGGGATTTTGGCGACAGTCATCATCATTTTGAACCATGGTCAAGTGACAAGGACGACAAATAAGCTTCATTTCCCCTCTCCTAAGTACCACACCACACCAACGTGAGGATGTTTCAGCTCAGGACAGATTTAACGTGCATCACTCCCTTTCACGGCGGGTCTTCAGTGGTACTAGACTCGAACTCATAACACACCGATCACGAGTCCGTTACTTTGACCACTAGGCTAACGTGGTTACGTATATACATAAACCGAAACAAATTAATCCAGATTACAAACCTATAAATTTGAGTTTTATGTAGCTAAAATTAAAATATGTCTGCTTCAGTATTATACCTTGAAATGTATATAACCATAGGGTAAAAAATCTATGTTGAATTACATTCATTGTAACATTTTTCAATGTTACTATTTCAAAAATATTTTCCTAGGAAAAGAATTAACATAAAATCTTTAAACCTTGCGCTAATTAAACATTTAAACACACTAAGAATTCCATGAACTTTTTTTTCTGTTTTGTCTGTACTATCTTTTTTCTCTTACTTGGGTGCATTAATTAAACTTTAAATTGCAGAAAAATTTTTGATGGGAAAAAACTCTCAAGTAACACTTTTTATGTCAAAAAATATATTTGATTTTTTTTCTCATGTATCATATTAAACAAAAAAACACTTTTTTTCCCTTATAGAATATTATTACATCATTTACGAAAAAGTTAACATATGGTTAAAGAAGCAATTTTAAATGCACATTAGAGCATTCTTTTCGTGTTAACACCCTATTACTTAAGCCTACAATGCATACTGGGAAATTTTAATAGGCACCAAAAAGCCATTGCTTTAGTTATCCCAGATTGCATCTCATCACTTTTCAAATGTCTCCTTTCATCAATAATGAACCTTATTTTCAAACATATGATGCAACAATCATAAATTTCTGATACAATTCTAGCTGGATTAAGGTATACCACTACCTTCAAATCGTGAATTTTGTAAAAAATTGACAATATTTTTATGATTTTATTTCATAGAAAATTTTATTAGCTTTATAAAAATACCAATTTTACTATTTTCCGTTCACTAGAACAAAAAACTACAAGTGTTTTAGTAAAAGAAGATGCCACTACTTTAAGAAATATATATGTCATATTTTAAAACGTGTTTTACTCGAAATGTGTATTTTTATAAATGCTCAAATGGGGCCAGCAATTGCACAAAAAGTTCTGAAAATAATTAACTAAATTTTGTGTGTATGTTTTGTATATTAGTGGAAGTGCTTTAACCTTCAGATTTATCAACCACTGTTTTATTGCAAAATTTGCAGCCACTTATGTGAATGTAATCACTGTTTTTTAAGTCATTTTATATAATAACTAAGATAAAGTGCTGTAGTTTTTTTTGTAAACATTAAAATATCTCTTATTCTGATGGCTATTTTGTCAATGAATAACATGGCAACATATCAGAATTGAAAAATTTAAAGTTTGTTCATAAAATTTTGGTACAGAATGGGTCGCGTTTATGTTAGCTTTTTGTAAATACTTACCCCTTTTTTTCCATTTTAGTAATAATAATTTCTTTTTCTCTTCTTAATTGTAGCATAATTTGCTTAAAATGTCCTAAGCAAATCTAAAAACAAGAAAAAATCCTCATATCTCCATTTAAAAAAAAAAATGTATCGCAAGTAGTCGGATATCTTTAATAAAACTCATAGAAAAATTAAGTAACACTTAAAAAGTCATTTTACGTATTATGATAATCTGCACACAACCGTGAATTTTAGAAATAATTGAATGATTATAATATTATTATAAGAATGTTTCGTTCATCTTTAGGCATTTATGTTTGTTTCGATATTTGTGAGTTTGTTATTTGGCTTCTTTCTCTGTATATATTTGTCGCGAAGGAATTCTTCCACTTAAAAGTTTTGCATTAGAAGTCAAATGAAATTTATTTGCTGTGTTGACTATTTAAGCAACTTAGCAAGGAAAATATAGTCCTAGTAGTTTGTATCTGGGTAAATGACGAACCGCTTTCACAGTAAAAAAACGACGGCTATTTCGATGCACCTCGTAATTTTAAACCTCGGTCACTTTCAGGGTCATATGCATTTGCAATTTTGGAGTGTAATTTTAACATTCTTATCATAAAATCCAATTTATTTCCTATTAGAAAAATTTAAAATTTTTGCAGAATTTAGCGTTGTTTCTTGACATTTATAAATGATTCAAGATGTTATAAAACTTTTTATTTTTAAGCTTAATGTACTCTCTGCCGTTGTGTTGATGCCAAGCAAAATTCAATATTCCCCAAAAATAACGATTAGCATATTGTTTGATTCTTATAATATTTTCCAAGTAACATTCAATTATTGTTTCACGTCATAAGTCAGTGAGATTCCTCTCTCTAGAGTGGCTGCAGTACCTAGTGGTCAAGATGACTGACTCGAGGCTAGCGTGTCATGAGTTTGAGCCAAGAACCGCTGATTACCCACCGTGTGAAATGGGCCGTTGCACTTTAAATATCTCGTAGGTCAAACATCCTCCCTTTGATGTAGTGTGAAATTTAGGATAGGGAGTGCCAACTCAGATGTCGTCCGCGTTACTTCAACAATCAAATGTGCGAGGTCCGTTGCTAAAAGCTCTGGTGAAGGTTTAGATCGTGTATCTTTCACTCCTCTTTCTACTGACTCATCGTGCAACGTCATTTTTTTTTTTTTTGCCTCGGTTTCTAATGGATGCAACTCAAGATATACAAATACATTCAATGCTGTATTTCTGTTTATGTTGCATTTAAGTCCTTATTTGAAAATTTCAAATTCTTTTTCAGCTTCTTCGGTATAGTGAACTTTTCAGGCTTAATGAAATATTGCTTGATAATAATAAAGATAATATTGCTTGGATTTTTGCACCATGATTCATTGAGAATTTTTGAAGCAAAGCTGTAAAATTTCCACCAAGTTGTGAAATTTAGGAGGTATTTAATTTTTGTTTAAAGGTCGTACTTCAAAGCAACGATAAAACTTAGGAGAAAGAAATATATAATCTCTTGGTGTCACTCCCACATTTTGATCATAGATCAAAATTACCATACATCAATTTCAGGATACTTTTCTCTATGTCCAACATTAATTTCTACTTACCAATCTAAAATTTTATGGTGAGAAAATAAACGATTATTTTTGAGCAAGTTGCTTGCTCTCAAAAATTTAAGTTTTGAAATATTCTATAAGACTATATCCTCAAAATCTATGTTTATTTAAATATATTTATTTACAAAAATTGAAACTTTTCTACGCATTAAAAGCTTATTTTAAATCTCAAAGAAAAACAACTTCAAATATCCATCACACACACACAAATTTCCTTCTCTCATTCAATATAATCCTCCTCTTAAAATATTTCGAAACTACTTTATAAATTTTAAACTTGAGCAGAGAGATACAATGTTATGTTCGTCAAAAATTTAGTCTTCTCACATACGCAGCAATTATTAAAATGCAAAACAGAAAAAAATACTTTTCAAGGAATATTACTGGTTAGTGATTAATAATCCATTTATTTAAAACTATTCAGACTAAAAAGATCATGTGACATAGTTGACAGCATTGCTATATGATCTCATTAGCCATTTGCTTAAAATTAGGATTTTTAGATTTCAAACTTTAAATTATATCGATCATCATCTAGTTTTATTCTTAAAATATATATATATATATATATATAATTCATAAATGTGTACACATAATAGTTATAAACCTAAGATAATTAGTCAAGATAGTAAAAAGTATTAGCCATAGTAGCATATATATATATTACAAAAATATACAAAAAATAGCTATAAACCTAAGATAACTATAGTCATGATAGAATAGTCTTAGTCACAGTAGTACTAGAGCAAACTCCTGGTCTTAAGAACCAGGATTGCAGGTTTAAACAAAGTTTTTTGGCCAGCCAACCTTCACCTGAATTTGCCAATACTCTGGGCCATTGGGAAAACAAGACATTTCTAGAGAAGAGAGAGAGTTTAACTATTATTATAAATAAAACCATAATCTATTAATGTAAAACGATAATATTATAGCCGATAATAATTACTAAAATATTTTAAAATCAAAGTTAAAAATATCAGATAAAGACTTACCACGTGTACAGCAAAACATATTCCCGGGCAATGGACAATAACAGTAACGCATAACATTATAAAAATTTGATAAAATAGCATTAATACTATATATATATACACATTTAAAAACTCTATATTTTATTTTAAATTTTATAGACAATAAAAGTACCACCAAGACATATACAATTAATTTTAAATAAAATATAATATTGTTCATTCACTTAGCTTGACGCGCCATCTATCGATTAACTGTACAACTAATAACATATTTTTTAACTGTTAGGTACCATTTTATAAAGTTAGGAGGATATCCATGTTTCATACACTGTTTAATAAAGTTATTAAAATTTAAATATGTATTAAATTTATCACTAACTAATACGTTATTACGATAAATATAATTGAAAATAATATTTATATCTATAGATGTAGATAAATTGGAGTTCCAGTAAGGCACTTCAAGAATGTTAAAATTAAAATCATCTCTTTTATCATAAATATTGCTATGTAATTTATAGTCCTTAATACACAATGATACATCCAAATAATTAGTTTTAACTGGATAACTATTAATATTAATTAGGTTTAAATAATTCGTATTAAAGTAATATTGAGGTTAACAATATTATTTTTACCAAAAATAATTAGGTCATCTATATATCTAAAATGTGTAATAACCATTATTAATAAAATAATTATATACGTAGAAGTGTAAATGAATTAGCCAAACTATTGATAGCTAGGCCACCTTGAGGCAAACCATTGGATCGTTTGTACAGAGAGAACCATTACAATTAATGTAGTTTTCTATATATTATATAATATATATATTATATATAACATATATAATATATAATATTAAAAAATATACAAAAAATAGTTATATACCTAAGATAACTATAGTCATGATAGAATAGATTTAGCCACATAAATACTAGAGCAAAATCCTAGCCTTAGGAACCAGGAATGCAGGTTTAAACAATGTTTTTCGGCCAGCCAACCTTCACCTGAATTTGCCAATACTCTGGGTCATAGGGAAAACAAGAAATTTTCTAGAGAAGTTTAACTATCATTATACATAAAACCATAATCTATTAATGCAAAACGATAATATTATAGCCTGTAATAATTACTAAAATATTTAAAATCAAAGTTAAACTATTAGATAAAGACTTACCACATGACTCACTTTCCCCGGCTATGGACAATAACAGTATCGCATAAAATTATTAAGTTTTGATAAAATAGCATTAATACTATATATACACATTTAAAAACTCAATATTTTATTTTAAAATTTTTAGAAAATAAAAGTACCACGCTGACATATACAATTAATTTTGAAGAAAATATAATATTGTTAATTACTTCGCTAGGGGTGTTATCTATCTATAAACTGTACAACTAATAACTTTTTTTATTTAACTGTTAGGTAACTTTTTATAAATTTAGGAGAGTATCTGTGTTCCATACAATGTTTAATAAAGTTATTAAGATTTAAATACATATTAAATTTATCACTAACTCTAATACGTTATTACGATAAATATAATTGAAAATAATATTTCTATAAATTGATATAAATTCCAGTAAGGACTTTAAGAATGTTAAAATTAAAATCATCTCTTTTATCAAATTTTGCAATGTAATTTATAATCCTTAATACACAAATATATATATATATATATATATATATAAAAGTTTTGTTTTTAATATGAAACATTTTAGATATGCCTAGACCAAATGTACCAACTTCCCTTTAATGTTTTAATTTATGTTGGTAGTATTGTAGGATATCTCTAAAAAAGAAATCAAAGACTAAAACCTGAAATTAGAAGGAAAAAAAAACAGTACAAAAGATTTTTCCTTTTTCAGAACAAAAAAAAGTATCCTAAAAAACATATGTCATAATGATTTGGGATAACAGTTCTTTGTTTACGCAGTAAACTAAAAATTTATTTTATAACTATTTACCCTATAAAGATCAAACTTTATACAGTAAATACACTCAATACGGAAATGTTTTGACAAATAATTCTGCTACTACAGTTAAACGATTATTTATTTAAGTTTCATTATAAGCTACACAAAGGCTGTTGGAAACTGGTCTCATAATTTTGAATAAGACTCAATAGCTACATGAGCTAACCCCACAAAATTTCACAACACACCAACGTGAGGGCTTTATATCTCAACCGATCTAAGGCGCATCTGTCTCTAGAGGAGTTTTAGTCGCAACAGAATTCGAGTCCCTGGTTCGGTTGGCACAAACACCAGTCTCAAGTTGTTGACCATGTCCGTTCAGGTACCAGGACTTCAAAGCTTATTAGTGAAAGACCTAGGATTAATTGCTCTAATTAAACTAAATTTAAAAATATATTAATTTTATTGAAAAATTAATGATATTTTTAAAAATATACAGAAAACCTCCGAATACCAGAACTTCCGAAACATGGATAAAGAAATAAAAAAAAACCTTCATAACAATACATTATGGAATAAAGTGTTCTTAAACTCAGTTAAATACTTAGATTGCAGTTTTAAATAGAAAAAATTCGAAATTATGCGGGAATTTTCGAGAAGAACATTGAACAAAATAGCTTTTAAATAAGAAATGGCAATATGGAGATTTCTCTCTCTTAAGCGTGTTGTATGATGTATTAGATATTCCTGTAAAATTTCAGTATTTCTTTGTTTCATAATATTTAACTTATTATATTTCTGGAACATTAAATAATTAATTTTTTTTCATAGTGAGGATACTTTTATTGAAAGCGGCATAAAAATACTGCAGAGATTCCTTCAGATATCATTTAAAAACAAGCAGTATAAATGATCTAAGAGAAATAAAGCACATGATTCATTAAACATTCTGAAGTAAGGTAAAAAAATAATATATTGGGAACTAACTGGTTATCAGTACGCAAAGCGTCAAACGCATATTGGCGCAATTTTGGAACAGCACCAAACAAGAATTTGTTGCCGAATGATTCTGAATACAAGATGGTGGCCCAACTGTAACAAATCGTCACGAAAGTAACTTTAAAGAATGACTTACCCTGAGGAAAGTTTTGAACATGGTGAAATTGCATGTGTTTTAATCGAGACAAAATTAAAGAAATTGAGAATTTGCTTAGTTTTTGGAAGACGATGAATTGCAGGGTTTAAAAAATAGAATACGAGGTATTTAGAAATGTCGGGTGTGAGTGAGTGAGTGAATATTAAAGTTCCACTGTTCAGCTACTTGAGGACTTTAGTGGATGGTCCGAGTAATTTTTAACCGTGGTCAAGTGACGCGGACGACACCTGAGCTGGCACCCTCCTTTCCTAATTGCCACACTACACCAACGGGAGGACGTTTGAGCTCGAGACAGATTTTACGTGCATCGCTTAGAAATGTCGGAAAAGAAAAGCAAAAATAGGTAAGTGAATAAGTAGATGAAAAAATATAAAAGACTTATTTTTTTAAAGAAGTTGAAAAAAAATTTAATTTCAAGTCGAAAAAGGGTTTGTAAGGTAATGAAAAACAAAATTTTCCTAAGCGCATACTAGGCAATATACTTTTTCGGGTAGGAAAGTTTGAATTTGGCAATTCTTTTATCCGTAATATTTGAAGGCCGAGCTCTCTTATTACGTCGAGCCGCAAGTCCTCTCCTGAGGTTGGTGAAAGGGGATGAGAGGTGGTAAGGCTCCGACCACTCCCAAGATTTTCTCCCTCAACCGAGAAAAATCGCACTGTCACCTGTATGGGGTTTAAAGCTACGGCTAATGGCAGGCGTACAACTAGTCCCTTCCCACGATGAATTGCATGGGCCTTGCTCTAATGTTACTGTCTATCAGGCGATAAAGTAGCAAAAACAACAAATATTCAATTTCGAAAGTACAGAAGAAGACTAAAGTAGCAGCCTAGATAACGAATACAATTAATTTTTTTAAAAATTTTATAGACCTCGAACTAAAACCATCTGTAATTAATTGGGTTATCTCGAAAAAAGCCAATAAAAATTAACTATAATATATGTAATCCCCATGGCAAGCACATTGCTTCACGATGAAAAATTAAGGTTACCATTTTAAAAAAATGTTATCTCCCAACTTGGCGTGTAGCGTATTATCAAATTAGTGTGGGTGATATTTAACTAAATAGAAAACGTTAACTGTTATGCTGCTTAATAATTATACGAAAAAAGTCAATGCAACAAATATCAAATAACTCTTTTGAAGAAATTTGTTTTGAAAATATCTTTTCTCTAAAACAGATAACAAGTATTTATAATTTTTAAAAGATAAAATTGGGGAATCTTTTTCGTCTGTTTTTTTATGTATTCTTAAATTATGAAATAAGTTATTATAATTTTACCAAATAGTTATCGCATCCATATAAATCCCATTTCCCAAGTTCACCTCTTACTCCAAATACCACAGGAGATCCAATATCCGTAGTGTCTATTTCTGCGCATAACATCTTATCCGAAATGAAGAGTTGAAAGATCATGCTACTGAATCATGTTGAATGTCATGACAAAATGATGAGAGCTAGCGAGAGTGGTCGGATATTGGTAAATTTTGGTAAAATGGAATAACGGAAGGACAAGAAATTTTCGACTGATTCCATTTTCTCTGATCGATAGCAAGTTCCGATACATATTTGCGAATGATCCGTGTTTGAATTTTGAAGGGAATAGGTTCTTAGAAATGGGGATCTCAGAAATGTAAGTGTTCTATTTATAGATTCAATTTCGAAAGTTGTATTTGCAAAAAACGGTATTTTATTTAAAAATAGCAAACGTGTGCTAGAAGAAAAACTGACTTCTTGCATTGCTCTGAAGTGCTCGAGAATACAGATGCTTTCTAAAACTATATTTTAGCATTGAAATTTATCATTGCATCTAAGAATAGTTATGTATACATGGGAAAAAAAAGAACTTAAATTTTTTTTTCTGGATTATGTTAAAAACTATATTTCACTCTTTCATGATTATATATAAATATTTTTAAAATATTTTTAGGAGTGTGAATCATTTTATTATTGATTGCAAAATACTTAATAAAGCAAAAATTTCTAAATTGAAATTAAAAAGAAGAAAATAGAGTGGCCTTATTTTGTACATTCAAAATAAACTGTAATTTTTTTTTTAAAAAAAATCACCTTTTTAAACCATTTTCTTCTTTCAGAAATATCCATATTTTTTTCTTAAATTTTTTCTATCATCTTAGACTAATTTTCAATCCAGTCGGTAAAATCCTATTTAGACACATCTTTTGGCAACGATCATCAATTTTCACGGTGCGTGTGAGCTCCACTTAGGCATAAAACCAAATAATGTTAGTTACTAAAAATGGGATTTTGTATGTGAAAGTTTTGAAACTTTTTACAGGAAAACATTGTTACCATATAAATAGATTATTAAAAAAAAATTTCAAAAATCTCTATTCCTCAAACTACATCAAAGGCTATAAATTTTGTAACTCGTATTAAAAGAATCTTTTTTATAAAATTTCAATTTTAAAAAATTATGATTCATAGTACACTGTATTTGTTAATGCAGATGTTCAATTGACATTAGAAAGTTATATGAAATGTATTAATAATTAATAATAGTTGAGCATATCAGAATTACGCAGAAATGATAAGATAAAATAATTTTTGGAATGGCTTATTTAAATATCATTAAAAACGTACAAAATATGTATTTTTATTGAAATAACATAGATATATGGTTGAGAGAGTATACTGAGTAGGTAAAAAAAAATGCCGTCGTGCGAAATAAATATGCAAGTATATATGGCAATGTGTCTCAAACTTTCGATATTTGTGAACCAATATCCAATCATAATTTTCATCTCGCCCTCCACCCCCATACAATAACAATGTATTGAATTCATGAACATTATACTTTAACGCTAAATCTACAATACGACTTTAACTTCTTAAGTGCTACCAGCGTACATAAAAGTCTCACTCAACCAAAGCGGTAACTGCTCCTGGCGTATATATACATCGTTCCGGAGTATGATCTTTTCTGTGCATTGTTATCCATAAAATTATTCTAAAGGCTGTGGAATGCAATAACAGGGCCTAGACAGTGTTTTCATAAAATTTACTTATTACAGAGGATTTTTTTATTTATTCCTTTTCGTTCGCTCCCCCCCCCTCCACAAATACATCACATATACGTGGAAAACGGTGGTATTGGGGAGCAAATAACATAGCTTTTAATCGGTAGTTAAGGGATTAAATGTAACGCATACAAATTATCAAGATGTGTTAAATCTTGTATATAATTTTATATATGACAAGGCCATGGGGTCAGTGATAATTATTAAACTTGTTCTTAATATTGCTGAATTAACTATGAAATACATTGTACTGTTCTGTTACATTTATAAGAGTATTATATAAATGAATATGTTTATTTTTTTTTATTATCTCAGAAAGTGTTTATTTGTTTTTATTTTCGTTAATGTAATAATTTTTAAGATATATTTTTTCCTACTTTTCAAAATGCTCAAGCCACCCTCCCCTCGTGAGGTTATCACATCCCCTAAGGGAGCGCGCCCCACAGTTTGAGGAATGTTGACATAAGAATTTCTGATTTTTCTGCTTTAAAAGAGATTTTTATGTCGCATACTCAAACTATTTGTAACTTAGGTTTCGTTCTTAATTCACATTCTTGAACATTACGAAAGTATTCCTTTCTAAATAATTCTTAATATAATAGTTTTTCTTTTTAAAATATTCATTTATATCTTGAAAATTTGATTTTTTTAAGCTTAAGGAATGTTTAAAGAATCAAATTTCGAAGTTTAAGTAGTTTTTTTTTTATTTCATCAAAATTAGCACGAAAACATTTACTTCAGTAAAATTTTATATTTTGTCAATTAATACTCATGAATGCCTGTTAGAAGAGTCAAAAATTAGTGAGTTAGGTCAGGGGATATAATTACCGTAATAATCTAAACACTTTATATCTAGCATAAAATTGTTTAAATCATTTACCTTACCATGACGTATGGGGGGGGGGAGATGATTGATGTATTGGATTGTCTATTATTCACATTATTTAAAAACATGAATAATATTTATTAGATACTTTACCTAAAGTCAGGTATATAAATACAGGTTTTCTAAAAAACGGAAACATATTTCCGAAATATATAAATAAAATTCCAGAAAAAATCCTTTTATACAGGAATTCGTGAGTTATCCCTTTGGAATTCTTTTTCAAAGAGATTTATCTCGAACTTTTTTTAAGAATTCCTCTGAAATTTTTGATAATCAATATTTCTAGATCTTCGATTTATTGCTCCATTAAGCCCCATTCAAACTTTTTCTCATAGTAAAAATTTATTTTACAAAATTTTTGCTAAATTATTCAGATTATTAAGCAGTAAAATTTTGATATTAAAAATATTATACAACTATCTTATCACTTGAATGCGTTAAAATTCTTTTCATTATTGAATTTGCAAGAGTTACTCAAGCATTTCATAAAAAATCATTTATATTTTTAAAAATATTATTGATTTTACATTATTGCATTTGATTAAAAAGTTACTATCAACATCAATTTATAAAAATGAAATTTTGAGCAATATTTCTTTGCTGTGACAATTACAATCATTCTATTTATAAATCCTCTAAAAAAACATACAATCTTAAACTTTACCATACAAAGAAATCAATAAATTCTGAAGTAAATTTTTTGATATTTTATTTCGGGAATATCATAAAAGTTAATGATTTGTGACTTCGTTCTTCAGGTGTTTCAGTCCATTTAGCATTTGAAACTAAGTCACTGCATCAAAGAATACACTCAAAAGTGTAACAAAACAATTTTCCTCTTTTATTTTAAAGAATAAAATCGCTGTTTACTAATTAGGGGTAAAAGTTCTTCTTAAAAAAGTACGTATTTGTTCGCACTATCCTTGTTTTTTCTTCATTTCTTCACTTTAAATCACAGAAAAGGTTTAAAATACTCAAGAGACTTTTAGTAAAATTCATCAATGTCACATACAATTGAATTTTATTCAGAGAAAAACTTTTTTACTTAATTTCATTCCCAGTTTTTCTCATATGTATTAATGTTAGAAAATGTAGAAAAAAATACAAATTAATTTGGGAAAGAGTTCTAGGACATTTTGAACAATTCATGGAACCTTTCTAGTTAAAATACAAAATTGTGACTCATTATGTAAGGTTGCTATATATTATAAGAAATCACACAGTGAAAATATATTTTTGTAAATCTTACATATTAGAAAATAGTCTTAGCTCTAAGCCGACAGATCGTCCTCTAACTTTATCCCCCATTATGAAAATTTCTGAATTATATATAAAAAACATTTAAGTATTTGTACTTTATTGTTATTTCCTTGCTTTAAATATTAATAATTTGCTATCAAATACAATTAATTATTTTTTGAAGAAAGGTACACAGAGTACACAACTTAATATTTACTTGATATTAATCTAATAATAGGTGAGGGAAGATATAAATATTAACACTTTACTCTAATTATTTGTAGTAATTCCAAGATGTTTTGCAAAAAACAGTACCAAGATAAATACATAATTTGAAAAGTTTAACTTTACGGTCTATTTCAATATTTTAAAGACCCGTTTTTATATACTTAGTATTGTTTTCTGTTTTTTTATACTTACATATTTAAAGTATGCACTTTCAAGTTAAATGATACAGGATAAGCATAAGCCAAGTAGCTAAATTCGAGAACTATGTAGTAAATGATCTTTCAATTGAATAGGGAATGTACCCAAACCCTTCTTGTGGAATACAGAGGTTTGTAACCCAAGATATGAAGCTTAGTATTTATTTATCAAAAAATGGAGAAACTTAAATCTTAAGTTCATTTCACACACAACTCCAAATTAAAACTAATTTCCAAAAAAATTAAATAGTTTTACATTATAGAAAGGTTTTCATACGAAAATTAAAAATTAGAACTAAAAGCTCACCCAATAAGTTTAGTAGGGAAAACTATAATTATACAAAGTAATTGACAACTCTTACACAAAATTTAAACTATTTTTTAATTTATCCTTGCCTTAGAAGAATTTTGTTAGTCAGAACTATCATATTTATTTCACAAAAGCATTATTCTGACAATTTTTTACTCGTAAAATGGTTAGTAAAAAAGCAATAAAATGTAATGAAAGAATCGTAAAATGTAGAAACTCATTTTTTCTGCTTTTTTGAACTTATTTCCACAGCAGTAAAAACCATAAAATTCCAAAGGAAAGTCTACTTTCTGAGTACTATGCAGCGAAGTTTAACTATGTTTTTATATACATAGGATGAAGTCATCACTTTTATTTTCATCTTTATTTAAAAACATCTTTCTAAAAGAGAATATTTTGCGTAAGCTCATTTACGTTAATAACATTTTTCGCTATGAATTTTATATTTTCCTTTCCTTTAAAGGTTCGTTTTAAATAATTCAAATAAAAAATATCTTGCATCTATAAACTCGTTATTACTATAATTTTTTTATAATTAAATTGTATGAGGTTAAGTCAAAAAGTACTTTTAAGTTTAAGTCAAAAGTAGGTGCAAAAGTAAGGACTTTTGCAAATTCTCTTTCCAAGGTTTGGTAAATAGTGCTAGTATTCAGCGCTTACTGAGAGGTAGTAGGTAGCCCTTCTGCATAGTAGGGTCAAAGATTCCCGGAATAGGTCAATTACGAATTATTTAAAAATAAGCAATAATTTATTCTTATTGAACATTCAAAGTACTACCTTTCTGCCTCCACACATGTATTCCTGCGTTCGTATAACTGTTCACAACTCTTCTGGAATCCATTTTTGAAAGATCCTTCATTTTCTTCGTTGCATTTTGGATCACGTCTTCTGGATCCACAAAACGATGTCCCTTGAAATTCGTTTGCTGCGATGGAAAAGGGTAAGAACCCTCTGGTGCTAGAATAGTTTCCGTGTGCTTTCTTCAGCATCTCTAGAGCCTTAAAAGGATTCCTCGAGCAAAACACAGAATTTGATATTTGCTCGCTGCTCAAAGACGGCATTGAAAAATCCGACAAATGAAAAATTCGATTTGTCAGAAATGATCTGCAGCTAACGCCAACAGTACATGAAATGAATTCCAGGTGTCGCAAATAATTAGCCCTACCAAACTAAGGATCTCGCAAACAACAATAAATTAAAATTTAAATAAACCCATATAAAATGAGTCCCACAAGCCAAATAGCATCAATCCTCATAAGTGAATTAATTACAATAAAGGAAGCTCTCACTTTTTATACTTGTCAGATTTTTCAAATGATGCAACGCAAAGTCTCCTAGTTTTCTGAGACTCAAAATAAGCTATTGAGGCTATTTGCAAATGGGATACCAATCTGACACAAGTCATTTACATTCTCCTCAGGCAAATTAATAAACCAAGTATACTCCAGTGGATTCCTGCCAACGTAGGCATCGGGGGTAATGAATGTGTGGATGCTCTCGATAAAAGGCTCGGAACTTGGATCAGCCTTCCATTGTCACCTCGGAGAATGCAAACGTGGTGGCCAAGCACAAAATTTCTATATAACCAGCGTTTCCTTAAACCAACTATACCAGAGCTCAATTGCCCTAGGCGGCCGCGGTGGCCGAGTGGTCTAGGCATCGGATCATGGCTAGCGTGTCATGAGTTCGATCCTAGTACCACTAAAGACCCGCCGTGTAGGGGAGAAATGCACGTTAAATATGTCGAGAGCTCAAACGTCCTCCCGTTGGTGTGGTAGTTAGGAGAGGGGGTGCCAGCTAAAATGTCATCCGCGTCCCTTGACCATGGTTCAAAATTACGCGGACCGTTGCCCAAAGCACTCGTGTTGCTAATCAGTGCGACGTTTATATTCACTCACTCAATTGCCCTAGAAGTTTGTTGTCTAAAGCAGCAACACTCCGCACGGGTCACTTCAAAGGTATGGAAATATTTCCGGATAATTACCGAACTTAACCCATCTACAGAAATTTTCCGCAAACAAATTAACCATATTGCAAAACATTATACAAAGTAAACATATTTCAAAACATTATGCCAGTTAACCATATCACAAAATATTATAAACAATTCAACAAAACCATATCTTTGACGGCAAGGCCATTCTTGCATCTCTTTTTAAGTTTATGTCTCACCACTGGACATTCTTTACAGTCCTCAAGCTCCAGACCTGCCCTCCCTTGTTTTGGGGGCTCTTAAACCAATATAGAAATACACTAAATCCCTAGACAAGACAAGAAGAAGAAATAAAGTACATTACTTAAAGTTAATCTTTTAAAAATTTTATTTTATCTAGTATTCTATTTTATAAAATTAGATTACCTATTGTCAAGTTGCTGCGGTAGGTGAGTGGTCATGGTCGAGAAATCGAGAATGAAATTCCTTCTGTCAAAGCATAGTCTAGAGCTCTCGTCAATTATGGCATATCGTGTAGCAAGCTTGAAGCACATTAAATACTTTAAAGAGCAAAGTTTCGAAATTGGAGGGGTAAGAAATTTTTGACAGTGAAATATTAGCTCAGGTATCCTTCTTACTTGACTGAGGATCAAAATTACGAGGTGCGTTCCCAGTAGCCTTTTTCGTTGCTTATGAAAAAAGATGTTGATTTTGAAAAAAATATATAATTCTTCGTTTCATTAAAACGAGATAAGTATCTAAATAAATTGAAATTTTGAAGAGAGATAAAGAGAGAGAGAAATATCTCTAAGTCAAACATACATTTATCATTTGTATTCGTTTATTTATATTTTATTTTTGATGTTTTTCAATTGTTTTGATATTAAAATTACTTCTTTTTCTATCAATGATTATTGCGGTATTAAATGCGGTACAAGATTCTATACAAGATTTTGCTGATGTATGTTATATTTTTTTCTGTATGGTTGATATTTTTTGAAACACAAATCAAAACTTCTTAACTATTCAATGAAAAGAGCTTAATTTTATTAGGAAACGGGCGAAAGAGGAAACAACACACCCAATTCGGCCACAAAGCTATTGTAACGGGACCAAAGCATTCTTAGGTTCGCCAGAAAAAGAAGAAAAGAGTAACACATTCTGACGATGTCCGCCGCTGCATAATTAAGTTCGAACTCTGACAAGAGTGTCTTCTAATATTAACCAAGGAAATATACACCGTTCAATAGAATTAAGTAGTAAGGAATATTTTGGCTTTAGTCACCTCTGACCTAGCATGAACAGCCCTTTTGTTGATCAGCATCTGTTTGATGAAAAACAACTGAGGAATAGGTTATGAGAGACTACAAGTTTTGCAATGAAACTGCTATCCAGAACGGGAAATTCAGCCTCTATACCTTCATTTTTCATTAATAAATAAAACTGAAGCACGTTTTTCGGATTAAGCATCATCAATACCATTGCCACCACCTTGTATCCGGCCACTAGCGCCCTCATGTGTTAGACTTTCAATTTGAAGTTGTGCATTTGTATTCCTCCGACAATGTGGTTGATAAGGAAACGGGATTTTTGGAATAAGTAATTTTCTTTCGTTCTTCAGTAATCTAGTGGCAATGCTGCATTGCCCATTGCAAGCAATATTGGATATGAAATACCTCCAGCACATGGATGGGAATTGGGTGTAATCTGGGACACACTGTCTATTTCTCCACTAATGCAACTTTCGGGTATTGTAGTCCTTGAGTTTTGGAGAACAATAATAACCGTCTCCTCTCTATTATGTAATCAATATTCAATGGCTGACCAACCAAGTGTTGGCATATTGTCGTTTCACCATCCACATCCTACAATTCCTTCGTTAAGTACTCACAACGGCTGCACGTGAGCCGCTCATAAACAAAAAGTTAATATTCTCTGGTGTCGAATCTTAGCAATTTCACATCTTTTGATGTATAAAAAATCATTTTTTCCATTATAAATATGTGTCTATACAATCTACGTGGGCAAAGAGAAAAAATTTATTGGTAATTTACATAATTACCAACCAGCCGTGCGTGCACCGTTTTCTTATATCTAGGCGTTTTCATTGTTCTAGAGGAAGAGTGGTAATAATGTAATGGTTACACGATCAATAAGACTAAATCATTTTGTTCTTAACCTCAACTTAGCATTATCCCTACTTATCACAAAAAAAAACGTAAATTAAAATTTATCCAAACACAGCAAAGCTAAATCGAAGTTCTCTGATTTTCGTTTTTGTTTATAATGTCCATATTTTTAGCAGATTAAGTAAACTGTTTTGGAAAGATCAGAACACAAATTGTTTGGTAGCTAAAAACATTTTGTTTCAGAAAAATAACGTTCTAAACAATTTCGTTTTTATTTAAACTGCTTCGATTTTTGTTTGCGTTTTGATCAACGTCAAGGACAACCTGTCTAAAATTACTAGTATCAAAAGTTTTCCGAAAGAGAGTTGAGATCGTTAAAAAAATAACTTAAAAGCAACTTGTGAAGAAAGGGTTTGGTGTAAAAGAAATTATAGTTATAACAATTTATATAGTGTTCAAAAAGTAAAAAGTAAAAATTTATATAGTGTTTAAAACATTAATAGTAGGGAGTTTATTTTTGAATGAAATGGAAATAATGCATAAAAATGTAATATATTTCAGTTAAAATGTATATAAGTAACAAAATATCCCGAATTTATAATCATTTTGATAAAATCAGAGAAATAAAAAGAAATAGTGCTTACCATTGATATAAAATGTAAAAAATCTTACAAGTTTATTTTATGTCAGACTCTGTAACCCCAGTATCCCATACTGCAACGAATAATTTTACAACTTTTTAGCAAATCATCCATTTTCATTTAGTGCATCTGGAGTTTGTGATATTAAACTTTGTCAAGAACTAAATATTTAACTTTTATTACGAAATATTAAATTATATTTTCCTAATCAAGAAGCAAATTGTTTGAATTTCACGTGTTACTTAAAAATAAATCATTGATAAACCGTTTTGAAAAGTTTGCATTGAAAGTAGTTTCCCAATTAGTTTAATTAATTTGTTTAATATACACTGCTGGCCACCGTAAATGCAACACCGTGAATGAAGCCCGCAAATAACATGAAATTAACAACATGCATTAGCGGAGGTGAGATATGCAAATGATTAGAATTTCAGCGCAGACACACATCACGGACGTCTCTGGCGCCACCTCAAAGTGCTATTTAATGCTTGGAAATTTCGACGATTTCAAGTTTGGCAATTGTGTTTTTCTTGAGTGTTTTTTTTCAAAAACGACCAGTTATGTCTCGTAGAAAACCGCGATCAGCTTTTAATCAAGTATTTGAGTTCGTCAGAAGAATGTTAGTGGTCTACCGAGATTGTGGATTATCTTTCAGGGAAATCGGTAGTCGCGTGTTGGACGAAACCAAATAAAAGTAATTCGGATATGTGACCGCTGGATGCAGGAGGGTACGACGGACCGACGTGGTCGATCGCATTCACCTCAGTGCATCACTTCACGTGAGGACAGGCAAATTGTGCGTATGACAGTAACGGATCGCTCAGTCACATCCCGAACCATAGCACAGCACATTGAGTCTGTAACGCATCATTCAGTGTCAGCGCGTACCATTTGAAGCTGTTTACAGCAAAGTGCTCTGTTTGCAAGACGTCCATTGCTTGTTCTACCCTTAACGCAGAGCCACAGGCGTCTTCGCCGCCAATGGTGCGATGAAAGAAGGAGGTGGGCTGCAGAATGGAATGAAGTTTTCTTTACTGACGAATCACGTATCTGTCTACAACAACACGATGGTCGGATTCGAGTCTGGAGACACTGTGGAGAGAGGATGCTGAACAGCTGCGTTATGCACCACCACACTGGTCCTGCACCGGGTATTATGGTATGGGGCTGTATTGGATATCCCTTTCGCACTCCTCTAGTACGCATTGCCGGTACTTTAAACAGCCAGCGCTACATCTCCGAGATGTTGGAGCCAGTTGTCCTTCCTTACATTCAGGGCTTTGTCACAGCAATATTTCAACAGGATAATGCTTGACCACACGTGGCACGCATTGTCCAAATGGTCGTCGTCAATCACCAGATTGAATTGCTTCCCTGGCCGACACGCTCTCCGGATATTTCACCGATAGAAAACATGTGGTCCATGGTTGCTCAACGATTGACCCAGATTACACCCCCAGCTGCCACACCAGATCAACTTTGGCAACGTGTAGAAGCTGGTTGGTCTGCTGTCTCCCAAAAACACATCCAAAGTCTCTTTGAATCAATGTCGAGGCGTGTGGCAGCGGTGATCTTCAACAATGGCGGCTACTCTGGCTACTGTTTCTGGCAGGAACCACACTTCACAGAAGTCCATAAATTTAATCATTTGATACTTGGTCAACATGTTATCTACAAAATAAATTTCTATCTCTTGTCTTTCTCAGTGTTGCATTTACGGTGGCCAGCAGTGTATGTGAAAAAATTAATAAAATTCTTATATAAATTAAGTTAACTGCCAATTTTCTGTACATGATAAGTAATTTATATTTTAATCGAAATAGAACTAGTTTAATTTAATAATCAGTCAAAGTGTCCCTTCCCCCCTTCACTGTTTTCTGAATTTCATGGGATCTGTAAAATCCGTCAGGGTCAAACACTTGACTACACTTTTGGTATCAGGTGTCGGAGTATAAAATTTTCTTTTTCCCGTTGCTTTTTCAACGACAAAAATCTCAACTGATCACCAAGTGAAAATCACATTATTTGGCTGGAAATTATCCGGCGATTCAGGGTAATGCCAATCATGATAAAAAAAAAGAAAGGAGAAAGTACAGTGAAAGTTCCATTCTAAAAAATAACTTCTTCGCAAAACAAGAATATTGAATTATTATAAATTATTTTAAAACAAATATTGTAATTCAAATATTTATTTCGTAACTCATAAAATTTTGTTAGCATGTTTTGTTGCTGTTTATTTTAGATATGCTCTCACGTTGTTATATTCATATTGCTATATTAAATATTATTCATTGAAAAAGAAATTAAAGCTGTGTTCTTAATTTACTTCTGTGGCAATTACAACTCCTAAATCCATTTGTCTAAGGAAGTACTGAAAATTAGTTAATAATGAAAAGCAAAGCTTTAATGAAATTTGTTCTTTGAGCAACTTACAAAAGAATTAGGAATTTTTCATTTACTTTTTCGGAAAGTCATCAATAGGCAGGACTTCATCTGAATAAATACCAAATGGCACCGTTTGAATTTAAATATTTCAAAAGAAAATGCTGAGTTAGTAAATACAATCAAAATGGTATTAAATAAATATAAAAAATTCCTTCGGTCTTTCAATTTTAAAGTAAATATTAAAAGAAGTTCTTTAGATTCACAAAGAAAAAATTTATCTTGCTTGCCTTGAAGAAAAAAACATTTCAAATTTTTGTCACCTTTTTGTGTACATTACCTTCATTTTGCACTCGCTTTGAGAATTGCATTTATTAGACTGATGGAACTATTTCCGCTTTGGAAATATTTGAAAAACTTTTATCGCAACCATTTTGAAATACCCACTTTATTTATTTAAAATACAATCTGAAAGTGACCATTCGTCTCCTTTGAAGAGCAGTCGTAATATTTTATAATCGATTATTTCAATACTACAGACGGAAAATAAATGACAAGAAGAAAAACTACACTTAATGAATCACATAAAACAAATGTATATTAAATGCATCAATTAAGCTTCTAAATATTTATTAAGGAACGTCTCATGTTACATTAATGACGAAAAATTAATTTAGTATAATAAATCAATTCAAGATTGTTTTTTTCCCTTCCTTTTCCTAGATAAAGACATGCAACAGATTCGATATTGGGTCTATGATTTATTGTTTCCTTTATGCAGAAAAAAGAAGGATTTACAAAAACATTTAATATTCTAAGATTAATGTAAATATAAAACTGGTGTATCGAAGTGTTTCTTTCTTAAGCTTACTATGTATATTTGGAAATTAAATGAGACATTTGTTGGAGGAAAATAAATCATGGGTTTTAATATTCTATTTCTTTAATTTAAGCTGTCATAACAAGATTTCTCAAATATGTTTAGTTAAACTTCTGTATCGTGATTATTCTTCGTATTATAGTTAAAAGAATAGTGATCAATAAAACTTCTTCCAGTTATCAATATATTTTCAAAATTGGAATTTATTCTAGAGAGGTACTTAAAATACAAAAAAAAATGTCTCTCTCGAAGCCAAAGAAAATTATGTGTGTTGCTGAAATAACTGCTTTGTCTATCCTTTCAGATAAAAAAAAATAACATATCAAACAATTTCCTTCGAGAATTTTCTGCAAATTCAAGTACATATTTCCAAAATTAGATCATACGCCTATTGAATATTGCCTTTAAAGAAGAAAAAAAAGTTTTGATATTGTCAATACATTCATAAGAGTATAGAAGTAATTGGAACCATATTTTTTATTGTAAAAGAGTAACACAAAAATATAGTTTGTAATATCCAAAATATGTCACGAATTTTGTAAAAAAATTATTAAATAAAAAATTTGGTACGGTGAATTTCTTAAAAGACAATTTTAATATTTAAATTAATATTTTTTTTTCATTTCCCTCTTCTTTTTCTATTGTCAACAATATTTTCATTCGCTAAGATTACCACTGCATTTGTTATGAATGCGTGTTAGATGCTTAAATTCTTTTTAATAAATTATAAGTACTTTTTTATTTTTTTCAACTGCTGAAAAAGCAATTTTGAACATAAATCTCAATACTTTCTTAAAGAATAATATATTTTCCCATTTAAAAGCGTTGGAGTCCTCACTACCAAATTATTCAATGAATAAATAATCATTGAACGAACAAAGTGAAAATAAAATTTCATTCAGTATTACATTTCACTTTTACAATTCACATGGCTAAAGACATTTTCACATTAAAGAAACGGGAAAATGAAAAAATTATATTTCAAATGTGATATAAGATAGAGGGAATATTGAAATTGGTATATTTATCACTTTCAAAATATTTGTACTATAATTTGAAAAATAATTTGAAAGTAGTTTAATGCCCTTTTAATGAAAAAAAATCTATTTTTCGAAGAATATAATTTTAAATATCAATCATGTGTTAAGAAATCATTCGTATTTTCTTATGAAAAGAATCTATTCTTAAATCTTACAAATGAATAAGTTCGCAAAAGGAATTGGAGATGTGAAATCTTTTTTCTTAACTGCTTTGAAATTGAATAAAAAATTGCCCCTTTCTGAGGCATTCGTTTTCAAATGCATTTTAGCAATAAATCATTTTATTTTATAGATTTCCATATAGTAAACAGCACTAAAATCTGAAACATATCGAATCGTTTCTAATTTCCAATTGACACAAGAGAACATTGTTATTCCATTCCATTGATTGGAAATTAAACTGATTATTGTAGAAATTTAAACATGATCCACGATTTGGGTGTAGATCAGGGTGGCTTCTTCGCAAAAAAGAATATGTATTTTTTGCTTACGAATAAAAATTGGAATTTTTGATTTAAAATAGTATTTTCCACAAAATAGCGCTATAAATGTATATAAATAATATATATAAATATTGTATAAATATTTTATTATTATTAGTTATTAATATAATAATAACATATTTATACAATATTTATTATTATAAATATATTATTTTATATATTTTAAGTTTGTGGAACTTTTTGCTGATTGTGATCTATTTGAAACATAACTATAAATACAATCCGCAATTATTTACGAAGTGAGACTCAAGAACCCTAAATCAAAGTCTGAAAAACTTTAAGGTTTCCGAACACGTTGAAAATGACCAAATTCATTCAAGACACATATTTTTGTTTTTTATTTTATTGAATAGAGCTATCTTTTGACTTTACGAAACATACTTCGTTTTGTTTCTACGCTACCTAGAGGCCACGTTACAATCAATTTTATAAATTTAGAAAAACCGGAAGTGAGTTTTTGATCTACCAGAAGTGGGCATTTAAATTGCTCAAAATCTATCATGGCGAGTCTGATAACTCAAAATATTACGAATGTATTTCTATAAAACTTTTTTGAACCTGATATTTATGTTATTTTCTAGAGAATATACTAAAATATTTCTTATAGTATGAATACTTTTTGAGTTATGGCTTGTTATTTAAATAATGGTCTCCTAAAAATGTAATATTTCTTATAATGTTTACTCAATCAGCTCTAAAATTTTCAAATTTTAATAAAAAATTAAAATTTTAGTACATTTTCTAGATAAATGCATCTAATTTGTTTTAGTAATACTTTTACTAATATATGTTCATTACTTTTTTTTCTGCTTTGAAGTTTTTCGAAAATATTGCTAAAATTATACTTATAATTGTGATTTGTGTAAAATTCAGGTAATTTATTTTAAATTTTGATAGTTAAATAGTAATATTTATTGGTATTGAGTCCCAAAGGAGCATTTATAATATTTTAGTATGCTATTTTGTTAAAAAGTACTCTGAACGTGTTCGGATACCTTAAACATTGATTATGTATATACACTCATGGACAAAAAAATTTGCGCACAAAGAAGGAGTCGACAAAATGAAACGAAATTTTACAATACTTAATGACTACATTGTTATAAGTAAATGATTAGAAAATCAAAGAAAAAGGATCATTTTTTTTCAGAGAAAAAGGCAAAAGAACGGAGGATTTAATACCCTGTTGAAACCCTTTTAGCGCGAATGCACGATGCGATACGATACTGCATTGAGGCATACAAATTCTGCATAATGTCTTGAGACATTTCGTTTCATATTTAGTGTAACCTTGCGTCTAGTTCATTTAAATTCGTGGGAGGCCCAAATCGCCTTCCCAAATGACCCCATATATGCTCGCTTTGAGACAAATCTGGGCCAAAGTATGGTAGTAATAGTGCGGAAACAGTCTTGTAAAATCCTTGCCGTGTAAGTCCAAGCACTGTCTTGTTAAAAAATGGCTCCTGGGAGCCGTTCCATGAGTGGCAGCACATGTGGTTTGCAGGATGACATGGACATATTGCTGGGCTGTCATGGTGCCATGGATCAATGCTAGGGGTGGCCGTGTATTCTAGGCAATGGCACCCCATACCATCACACAAGCTGAGAGTGGTGTGTCGCTGTAAAGCAAATGCAGGATTGAGTTGTCCACGACGGAGTTTCCACACACGAACACAATTGACATCACTGCTGAGATTGAATCTGGATTCGTCGCTAAAGATGACTTGGTTCCATTCCGCTATTGTCCAGTTTCCTCGTGCGCGACATCACTCCAAACGGAGACGTTAATGGGTAGGCGTCAAAGGCAACACACAAAATGGGCGCCACGATACCAAATGTCCTTCACTCAGGCGCCTTCGTATGGTTTGAGAAGACACAGGGGCCCCTAGTGAAGGTGCTACCTGTGCCTGGATAGCGGACGATGAAGCAGTGGGCTGTACGCGTGCATTTCTTACGATGCGGCGGTCTTCCCGACATTTGGTTTGTCGAAGGCGTCCTGTGTGTGTGTGAGCCTGGTCTTCGTGCAAATGACATCTCTCGGATCCACTGGTCAACACCTCTTCACAACACAATCAGAGTGTCCTAATTGAAGAGCTACTCGCCTAGCTTGCCACAAAGCTTCCATCATGCCAATGATTCTCCAAACAATGACAGCTGCTCATACTGTCTTCAAAAACGGCGTAATGACATGTCTACCTCAGTGTTTCCTTTGTAAACGATACAACACACTCAAACAAGCTTTGGTTACCTGTTTTACACTCCACGGGGAACGACATTAAGCGCCTTCTACCACCTATACGTAATGCGCAATCACACTGCATTTCGAATCATTTGCATATCTCCCCGTTTTGTACCTTGTAATGTTCGTGTGTGCCTACTTCCCTCTAATCCCCCTTGTCTTCTCTAGGACACAGCTAGATGTGTGGGACGAACTGAATGATCAGTCATCATGATTCACTCAAATTATTTAACTGTCACAAAATATCAAGCAAGCACAATAATAATCAAAATAAGATTGCTGATCAATACTAAGAGACCGAAGGTGAGACCAATTAACCCGGGGATAATAGTTACGGAGCCTCAACTAATTTCTACGATAACCTATACAAGCTCAAATTCAAATCCACCGCACGCTAACTAGTTATTTTCTCATTTTTATTTAAAGAGTGCTCACAATACCTGTACTATTGTGAAGTTGAAGTCCTACTGTTGAGGCCTTGAACACAGATAATTGACGGGATCAAATCCGATCCGATTAATCCTCGCCAGGAAATCTTCAATTAACATTTTTATAAACTTAGATCCGCACTGCAATAACTCACGATCGTCCACTCACTAACTCTCAAAACTAGCGAATACAGAATTTATATAATAAACTTAATTTGCATCATCACGTTTCCTTACCTTCGGTAAAAGTTAGTTGAGAAAAATATTTCTCTAAAAGAGTTCCCAAGGTGTTAGTATGAGTCGCGTATAGATCCGTCACAACCTTCATGCCAATTTTCGCTACGATCCCGCAATTATTTCTTGGTGCGCTAATTTTTTTGTCCATGAGTATATATTAACATTAAAAACAAAAAGTTAAATTTCGAAACTAAACATATTAATCCAACATTCAATCATACTAACATCTTTGGAAACAGTCATAATAATAATCCCTCATTCTCTTGAATAAGCAGATCACATGCATTTATGGATTAAGGGAAGAACTGATGCCATAGGAGAAAAGAAGTTTATATAAATCTTTATATGAATTAGATGATGCACGTTCGATGGCAGTATAATTCAATAGCATCACTATCTGTTAAGACTTCAGTAGAAAGATGTTCTTCATCAAGTCTTCTCCAACTTCACAAAGTCATCTCAGACCATTACAAAGTTTAAAGAGTCGAGCCATTAGAATTGTTGATACATTTTGGAAAATAGAATTATGGAGGGACTATACATTTTCAACCAAGCGTTTTCCGTTATATGTAGATTTCAATTTCTCAGAGATATGGTCATTGAGGAGAATAGGATGAATATCTAGAAGTCAAAAGAAAAGAATTTCTAGAATTTATGCCGGCTAATTATAAATTCAGTATCAAAATCTCTTCTTATATACAAGTGTGTACATTTTACTTATGCACGGAAATATGTGAAAACTTTTTTAAAGAATGCATAGCATCTTTCCCATAAAGCATTTGAAAAGAAAAATTATAATTTTGATAACTGAATTTGTAATTGCTTTTAAAGGGTTTTTTGTTGTTTTGTAATTGCTTTTTTTTTTACTTTTAAATTTTCTAGGGTTAATTCAAATCACTACATTCGTTTCCCGGTTAATATGCAGTATAAGATGCAAGTTGAGCATTTTGACAATTTTTATTCTAAAGAAAACAAAAGAAAAATAATACCGTGAATTTATACAAAAAATATTCGTTCTGGAATTTAAAAACTTTGAGGTTTCAGCGTTTTTTTCTGGAAAGAAAATATACAAAGATATTATGCTCTTAAATTATATACGAATGCTGTATGTAATTTTATGGAATTTCAGGTGACTTTTCAGAAGTCTCAGTCGCGCGTCAACACGTTAATGCAAGGCTCATAATTGTTCTCTAACTTTCTATTAGATTAATCTCAAAAAGTCATGAACTAATTATAAGAGTATAATCTCATGATAACATGAGCTTAATTGATTAAGATATTTAGAGATGACTTATTGGTAACCACCAATTTTAATGGGGTAACAAGGAAGCTGATAAATAAAAAAATACTGTTTTTAAACCAAAAACTACAGACTTGGAGTTTCGTACTCAAGTTGCTATCGTTGAGAATCTATACACTAAGAATAGTTTTATAGGAAATTGTATTCCAAGGGTATTGCCAGGTGTTAAGTAAGACTGGGGGGGGGGGGTCATAGATAAAAAAAAATCCCGTTCTTGAGCTATGAGACGTAGAGACTTTTAATTTGGTAAATATGCTTCTTTTGGCACTAACAATGAGTTGTTTTTTTTTTAGAAATCTCCCTCCTCTAGTAATGTCTTAAGAGGGCTTTATAAATAAAAATTCCTGTTTTCTTAAACTGTTATGCCTACATGCCTTAAATTTGATACGCATGCTTCTTTTGTTGAATAAAGACACGCTAAAAACGGATATTGCGGAAATCGACTCCAGTGGGAATTACTGGGGAGTATAAATAAAAATGAATTCCTATTTTCGAACTACTTGACCTACCATATTGAAATTCGGTTTGCGTATTACTTTTGTTGAATTAAATCCGGTAAAAACCGGTCTTATAGAAATCAACTCTCAAGGGACATTAAGGGGAAAAACTTTAATTTTCTTTTTTGAAGTATTAGTCTTAGACTTGAGATTTGACAAGCATGCTCATTTGGGTATAGTGATCCACTAAAAATGGATTTTGTAGAATTTCACTTTAGGGAAAGAGGGTTACGGTACTGAAAAGATAATTCTCTACTTCAGTTTTAGAAATTTAAGTCCTGTCTTTTTAAATCAAGTGGTGTGTGAGGACTTTTTCAATACAGTCGAACGCTCAATGATTGGACATAGATATGAATAGTTTATCTTTATGCATATACAAAAAGTATATATTCCTGCTACATTATTAAATACCTAGAGAAGTGGACGGATAACGGCTAGTATGCCTTATACTTAACAGTTTCATATCAATAACAATTTTCAAAGCGAATAGATTAACATGCATAGATTTCCCAGCTTTAATCAACTCTTGGTGACATTAGTTTTTCAACAAAGTAAAAAGTAATTACTTTTTACTGCACGTGACTCGTTTCAATAAATGAGGCAATTTTATGATGCTTTGCTCTATATAATCACAAATTTTGATTACTTTGGAACACGAAAGATGGAATAAAGAAAATTGGAAATATTGGTTGGAGAAGCATTAACTGTAGGATTCAAGAAACTTTCTCAGAAATGTTCTCCAAGAACAATATTACAGAAGGAAAATAAAGTAAATAATTCAATTCGTTTAGTTCAATTATCAGAAAAAAATTTCTCCTGGAAAAGTCTATTACTGCTGGCTTTCCTATAAGCTTGTTTATAAATCTTTTAATGTAATATTTTTACAGATTTAATGGATAGGATCTTGATGAAACTTCAGAATAAACTTTAATGAGAGTTAATCCGAATTTAGGCAAGAATAAATTTACGAAGGCGTTTTTCAATAATTTCTAATTCTGATGCAGATTTTTCACGTATTACATATTCATGGATAACAAAATGAGTATATCAAAAGAGAATGCAAATTATAACGCCTAAACTATGCAAATAAAGTGATTGAGGTATGTTATGAAACAGATCCAAATTTGACACGAAGGGGTCTGTGAATAATTTTCTTTACAAACCTCTCTTGGAAAGGGTGAAACAATATGTATTTAGTTCATATAAGGTATAAAATAAAAAAAAATATCAATTATTGCTTTTATTCTAAAAAATACTATTTTCTGTTTTAAATTTTAATGCACCTGGACAGATTCAAATTTAATTTTTTTTAAATAAAGCATTTTCTACAATTAAAAGAAGTACGGAAGTTTTTTTTCAATGTTTATTCATTTAAAATATTAAAACTACGTAATTAAACATTTTGCATACGAAAAGTATCATAAAATGTAAGGATTTATGAAGATAGAGAGAATGTGTCTTAATTTATAAATGTTTCTTAACATTATTTACTAAAAAGAATTGTTTATATAATCTTGTGTTTCACTGCATTATTCGCTTAAATACTCAAAATAGTACAATGTACTCAAAATAATTTACCTGGCGCTTTCTCCTATTTTTTCGTGCATAAACTCTACAGCCAAATTCTAAAAGAATTATCCATCAAGAATTAACGACTTTTTCACTTAGAATAATCCTGACAACGCAAAAATAAATTTATGCAGCTTCTCCCAAAATATAGAGAATCCGTAATTTGTTTTTACCACCTTTTTAATATTCTTCTAATCCTTTTCTGAATGACCGTTCCGGAATCCCGAACAAGCATCCACAACAATTCGACTCATCTTTTTGACGATAATTAACGGGTGCGGTTACGGTTACGAAGACTGTCAAAATCATTGTACAGATAAGTATGCATGAGGCCATGTTGCACGCAATATCGAGGTTTGGTGTGTTGACTGCAAATTAGACTACACAGCTTAGATCTGCAGAATGTTCAGTGAATTGGGGTAGGAATAGGGAGCATGTCAGATGTTTTTTTTCCGTTTACTTTTCGTATTTTTAACGATGTTGTTACCTAATTATACATAAAAAAAAGAATCATTCGTTTCACGCATGCTCCGTTAAACTCGTGTTTAACCGACCGTGCATGTTAACAAATTATGTCCTAAAAGGCATTAGGAGATTCTAAACAACATGTTATGTGCCGTTTTAGACGAATTAAGGAATGAAATATGCAGATGGTAACAGCTTAAGTTTAACGAGATTTCGTAAATATATGATTAAATTTATTCAAGCCTGTGTAATATCTGAATATAATTTTGAAAAAAACTTATTATTGAAATTTGGAAAATCGTTTTAGAGATTCTAGTATAAAATGCAACTTGTATATTTTGTTTGCTAGATAAAATAAATAACTTAATTTTAATTTCAATTCAATCTGTACCTAATATTAGAAATATGTTATATATAAATAAAATTCCTGTGTATTTTTATCAGTGTATAATGGTCGTCTTATTGAATTTTCAGTTAATGTCTAATAATGGATGAATAAAATTAGTTATGAAATGTTTTCCTCCATTGAATTAAATTTCCAAAAAATATAATGTATCCTTACAATGCCAATTTAAGAATACAGATGAATTGAAAACCTAATTTTATATTATATTACAGTTGTTTTGAGTACGTCAGATATGTAAAACGTTTGTAACAAAATATTCAGTTAACTATAACCTTTATCCTTCTTATCACTTTATTAATATTGAATGAATTTATTGCAGTATTATATATTTAAAAAATATTATTCTTAATCTTTCTTACCCAATATATTTCATTACAAAAAACTGTCAAAATTAGTGTTACATACATTTTAATATTATTGTAAATTTATTTGATTATGAAATCATACATGATATCTAAACAAAAAGTACGAAAACAAATTATTCTTAAATGGAATTTGCGTCCATTTGAAGGCATAATATTTCTTTCATCCACTTGTTTAGAACACTTACCACTTTTTTAAATACCGCACTATTATAATAATTAAAGTAAGTGGGAAATTTAATCTCCAATTATATTTTTTTAAAACAAATATTAACGCACGGATGAACTGAATAGATATAACTAAGCGGTAAATTTTATAGTAACGCATATAATAAGATTACTTACAAAGGAAAGATAATTTAATTTTTGATGCAGTTTATAAGGGTTGAGATCTTCTCTCAACACCGTCTACATGTGTGGGAGGAAGTGAAGGATGACTAGCCCTGTTATTTATCCAATCTATTTATTAAACACAAAAATTATCAACCGACAGAATTCTAATAATTCAAACTAAAAGAGATGTTCCCGATTTGAGCAATATGAGTGCCAATAGCGAGGTACGCGAATTACGAGAAGACTTCTTAAATATCGATCCTCCTTTATCAGGATCAATCCACTGCTCTAAATATCTGAGTTATAATTTAACTATGGTGACCAATCGTCACTTTAATACCTTCAACTATCTAATCTCTGAAACGCGTTATAAAATATAATAATACCTGATCGGTAGCAATCTCTTATCCTAGTAAGATTCTCTATATGTCTATCACACTAGCTTGAAAACCTAGACTATATATAACTGACCTAATCTGTTTATCACGGTCGCTTCTTCTGAGGGTTCGCTGTGATTAAATTCGAATTGATAGACCACAGATTTCCCAAGAGATTTAGAGGAAGGATGCGGATAGATCCGTCATGAGCTTACTGCTTTGAATACTTTAAAACTTTTTTTTTCAATGGGGCTGCATATTAGTATTTTAAACCTTTACAGACTTAGTACATTCCCCAGGAGCTGGTATCACTTTCTAGCGCTGCACCATATAGGCAATACCAATTACAGCAAGCAATTTTGACGCCCAGTTTTCTCCACAGAGGGAGGCACCTGAGCTCTTGGCCATGCGAACCAGTACTAGGATTTAATTTTGCCGATAGCATCCAAGCCAAATATACTCTCTAGAGATCTTTTACATGACATGGCCACTGTCGATTTCCTACATCATGAAAATCCACCGGGGTCTAACCCGCAACCTTGGGTGCAGAAGGCCAGCGACAAACCAACCACGCCACCCATCCGGAATACTTTAAAACTTAATAAATACTTATTGTTTTCTGTTATTCCATTTTACATCTTTAAATATTCCAGTTAACTTTAATTTCGTCTTGTAATATGCTTTAAAAAAGTGTACTTTCAGTAAACTGCGTATATTTTTTTGTGAATTTTGTGTGTGCACTCATTTAATATTTTTAAGAGTATAGATGATATCATTCATAAAAATTCAAAACCAGCCATTAGCATCAGTAATTAACAAGTGTTTGGCACGTTTTGATCGAATATGGAACTTGCGCCAACTAGTTTTGTTTAGTTAAGAAAAAAGACTATTTACACTTAAAAAAAAAGGAACTCGTAATGATAGACATCTTGTTAAACTTTTATTTAATGAGCAGTAGTAATTATAAAAGTTTTAAACAATTAAGCTTTCGAGTAATTATACTCTTTTGTTTACCACTTGCATTATTGTTGGAAGATCAATGCTTGACAAATAGAGTGAAGTAATTTAGTATCATTAGTTTTTTTTAAATTAATCGTACATTTTAGAACTATCAATATCTACTCTACAAATTTTTCAAGCAAAAATAATTTTCTCATTTTCAAACACGTGCATACATAAATATAAGTACTTCAAATGAGTTTTGGTACAAAATATATAAATATATATTAGATGCATAAGAGATAGGCTCTGGACAACTGTTTTTTCTGACAAGCACATCGTCAAACTTTTAATAATAGAAACACTACGGCCGAACAGACTTCAGTGCAAATATAATAATTTGCATACATGATATATGAGGATATGAACTGTTTTAGGTTTTCGGCTAGATATAATTGCTTTATTTGAGATTTAAGGAACATGATATTTTAAAATGCGCTTTATAAAGAGCAAATAAATCAACTAAAATTTTTCATTTTAGAATGAACTTTGCAACAGATCCATCTTGGCGCTGTTTGTTTAGCATTTCATCTAAATGTGTTTCACAAAACGAAAATCTTCTTTACATCGATCGAAATTTTTTACACAGGTACGCAACAAATGAAGTCACTTTCGAGATACTTAATCATTATTAAGGAAACTCAAATGAAAATTCATTCCCTTAGGGGAGAGAAAGAGAAAACGAAAATGTTTTCTAGAAAATTTATATTTATTTGCACAAAATAATTTCAGATGGGCTGAAATGCTCAATGAGTCGTTTTTCAATCGCTAAGTTTAAAATATTGCTTCCAATTATTATATGTAGCATGTGTCTGCACCTTAATGTTTGAATGAAATAAAGAGAATACTTAATGGTTGATCTGCAATTTTACTTGTTTCCACAACAGAAACAAAATTCTCCGTCAGCATTAAATATGGCAAAACAAAATTAAGAAAAAATCTTACATTTGTTTTCTATAGACAGCTTCCAGCCTTTTACTCGTATATATAAACTGTGAATAAAAGTGTATATTGATTTAAAGAAGGGGTCTTCAACCCTTCACGCTCGAGGGTCAAATTAATAAATTTACAATGATCCACGGGCTACATCAATAAATTCACTGTGATCCGCGGGTCACATGACTGTCAAAATAAATTGTATTCAAGAAATTTATATGAAAATATTAAGATTTGTTTTACAGGCTACAACTGATTCTAAGAAAAGAGAGGGTGTTTACAGATCTATATATATATATATATATATATATATATCAGATCAGGTTCAAAAAAGTTAAACGGGAAACACTTTACAAAAACCTGTTAAATATTGTTACGTTGATAGGGGTTCGAAAATTTTATGCAAATCAGTCGCAAACAACAAGACAGCTCTTTAAGAAGAGAATTTATTGTCAAAAAACAATCTTTGAAATACAGGATTCAACAGCAAAATGCGTAGAATAAATATCAGAAGGATTTCACACTTTCAACAGCATTTAAACACAATTATCAGTATTCAAAATACGCATATGTATAAAATTATTCACAAGCACAGCCGAGCTTATTGCTAGTCAAAACAATGCTCACTAATCGCTGGTTGAAACAAGACTGACTCGTTTCAGCGAGTATCGCTCTATTTATAGTCATGGTGGAAACTTCGAGAAAAATCAGATTGCGTGAAATCAGTGGATTTCTCCACTAAATTCTAGAAGGATCCACAGGGTTCCGAACTTGCCAAGATTTCGCCAAGTTCCTATTGAATCACCATTATAACGTAAGGGACGGCGTTGCTTGTAAATATTACAATTTAACATAAAATAAATATAGCATAGAGTAATATAAATGCATTACAATCCAAATACAGCTTATTTACACTATTTTATACAAAATTCGTAACAATATAAAAGTCCACTTTATTTTCCGAAACTTTCTGAGATTTTATGCATAGTCAGATTTGTTTGTACTTTAAAATTCTTTAAGATATATTGAAAGTTTTGAAAAATTCATAATTTTCAGAAAATTTTATCTCAATTGGATATTAAATGCATCAGTGAAATGTTTTAAATATCAAGAATAGCAGGGAAAAATGGCATTTTTAAGACAATAAAACAGAGAAGACAATTGTTTTTTTAATTGCCTCAAATTTAAATGAGATGCCACTAAAATGTCATCAACAGACCAGGGTTTGAGAAACCCTATTTTAGAAGATTGTTTTGCAGGTCATCTAGTTCAATCACTTAAACCAGGAGTAGGCAACTATAGACCAACTACAAGCTATTTTGCCTCCACCAAGACAGTTCGAAAACCAAATAGACAGAAATTTTTTCTATATTTGACTTAACATATATTTGTGTACAAAGTTTTTCTTGCATGAAGATCAAATTGGTTGATATCACTTGAAGAATATGATGTGAATTCCAACAAGAAATCTGACTTCAAAAAAAATTGTAGAAAAAAAAAGATAGAGTACATATGATCCATTAAAGCAATTCTAAAATTAAATGTTTTGCAGCTATATATATGAAATTTTCACGCTTAATAAATTGAATAAAAGTACCTCTATATTTTATTTTACTTATATTTACTGAATTATAATCAATAAAGTTGTGTTATTTTTACCATACACTGTATGTATTTTCTGAGATACAAAGTTAAAAATTAAAATTATCACTTTAAAAGGGCGTGACCTTTCGGTATCCTTTGCTTCCACAGTGTGGTCCTCGAACCAAAATATACAGGTATTGATTAAAGTATCCGACTACCCTAAAATTGTGAAATTTGCCAAAAATGGACAATTTTTTTTGTTATTTTATTTCATAGTACATATTATTAGTTTTATAAAAATACCAAGTGTTTTATTTTCCGTTAGCTAGAACAAAATTTACAAGCCAGATGCCATTCCTTTAAGAAAGATGTCATATTTGAAAACGCGTTTTAATCGAAATGTGTTTTTTGAAAATGCTCAAACGGAGCCAGCGATTGCTCAAATAGATTTTTAAAACAATTAAATGAAATTTTTTGTATGTTTTGTATAATAGAAGAAGTGTACTTCAGATTTATCAATTACTGTTTCATTACAAATTTTACAGTCCCTTATGTTAATATAATCACTGTTTTTAAGCAATTTCATATAATAACTAAGATAAAGTGCTCTAGTTTTTGTAAAAATTAAAATATCTCTTATCCTGAAGGTCATTTAAAAATGAATAACATGGCAACACATCAGAATTGAAAAATTGAAAATTTGTTTATAAACTTTTAATACAGAATGGGCTGCGTTTATGTTATTTTTTGTAAATGTTTACCCATTTTTCCCCATTTTAGTGACAACAATTTCTTTTTCTCTGCTTAATTATAGTATATTTTTCTAAAATGTACTAACAGATCTAAAAACTACAAAAAAATCCCCATATCCCCATTTTTTTTAAAAAAGAGTTCTTGCAAGTAGTTGTATACCTAACTATTGGATAACTATTCAATATTTAAACTTTTAAAGCAAGCCCTCCCAGTTTTAAGACTTACTATCTGATCATATTTGCCAAATATGTGAATTGCTTAAAGATTTTGTTTGTTTTTTAATCCTCCGATATTATTTAGTTAATGCTATTCGAAGATTTACTTATATGCAAAATGGGGAGGCACCTAAAGGACTCCTTTAAAAAAGATCAATTTCTCATTATAATCCAGTAGGAAAGCATATTCCCAGATTTAGTAAGATAACAGAAGAACGACAAGCTGGTACCAAAAGTTTAGTAGGAAACTGATCCATTGTGATTTATAACTCTTTGGCGATAAGTATATGATATCGATCTTAAGTGTTATGGAGAATAAAATTAATAGTATCGAATGAACGTCTAACAGAATCTGTCAGCTGTATGGACAGATTCTGAAGAATATGCTTCACTCCTGGAGAGGTTTCTAAACTTTATATGAATATCAACTTCTAACTGAAAACTAAACACTTTGCTTATTAGAGAACATTGGTCTCTATGTAACACACAATTTCTAAATTAAACCTAATATAAAAAGTATCATTGAATTACTATCTCATTTAAAGTGATGGATTAAGCAGCAATGAATAATATTTTATTTTACAACAATGGTACTGAAAACAATCTATTTTTTTAAGATTTCTAACAATAAAGGGTCACTATATATATATATAAAGATCCATGCAAAAAACCCCTTGTGTGTTAATCTATGCTCATTAAATTTGTCGAGGACGAAAGTCATCACGTTGGTGTAAAAATTTCAAGTGAGGCTTCAGCTTCACTCTCAACCTCATCAACTTACCAAAGGTCATAATCACAAAGTCCGTCGCAAATAGTCTTCGCTTAGCTTGTCAGACCAACATTACTAAACAATCAATTAGTTCTAAATTTTAAATCTGATATCTTGATGTGATTTATCAGGGAACATGCAGACTATGGAAAAAGCTGCACCAATCGTGTACTAACAAAGGCACCTTCCAAGCAACTGACATACTGGCGTTAACTTTTTTAAATAAAACCCTGTGGATGCATTGAAATAAGATTAGGATTTCTGAATCCTCCCAATTTCCCTAATGTAGCACCCGCTATTCAGGATCCTCACAATTTACAACAAGTAGGATAACCAAAATTAGCCAAAGCGTTCCACAATAAAACGCCTTCATCCCTCCAATATGACGCTGAATAAGAAGAAGGCAGGAAAAGGCGTTCTTCTCTGAATTACGTACTGAGTATATCTCTATCGTTAGAGTCCATATTAAAACAAGACTCATCTGAGAAAACGGCTTGTTGCCAACCGGCACACAATAACTGTGTTAGTGAGGTCAAGAGAAGAATCCATGGCTCGATAGATGTCCACGAATCATTGGGGCAGACAATTATACCCATATAGATGGCGCCGAGAAATGATGGAAAGGGGTGAAACTTCAAATATGAGTAAATTTTTGTAAAACCCGTTCTTAGAGCGAATCTCTACTCCATGAAATGAACAAGCCAACCGAATTTCAAGTCTGTAGGTTTAATAGTTCTTGATATATCGTGAGTGTGTGAGTCACTTTTATCCTTTACATATATTCTTGCTGATATACCCGTTCTTCACATGGGTGAACTGAAAAATTAAACTATACAGATTGAAGGATAAAGAGGCTTTTAATGAGTTAATTTTACGTGAATTGCAAATGTAACAAAAAAAGGTTTTTCATATCTTAGGTCAACAAAAAAAAGCATATTTGCTAAATTTTAAGTCTGTAGATCTAATAGCTGATAAAAAGGAATTTTTTTTATTTATAACTCTCTTGTGGGTCGATATTTGAAAACACCTTCCTAAGCTGATCTCTGCTCAGCAAAAGTAACACATTGTTATAAATTTTGTGTAATGAATGCTTAAAATAGTGTAAACAATTTATATCTGGATGTGTACTAAGTTAATATTACTTTTTGTTGTATTTATTTTATGTTAAAATTGTAATATTCGCAAGCAACGCTGTTCCTTACATTATAAAGGCGATTCAATGGAAACATGACGAAATGTTGGCGATGGAACCAAGTTGCCATCATTTGTGGCGACCATGTTGGCAACTTGGCAATGTATTGAATGGTGCAAAAGTAGATATGCTACAGCGCCACCTGGTAAGGAACTATAACAAAAAGGATTGCGCAAAAAAATTTTCCAAAAAAAGAATACATATATTTGCCAATTTTCACAGTGATCGGTTGATAATAAAATCATAAAAAAAAACGTGCATTGAAATAATTTATCAGTTTTTATTGTATTTATGGTTCACTATTTTGGCGATAATGGCTTACTGATAAAAGATAGATATATGCTGTCGTGAGCTTTTTTGTATACGTGATTACATACGTATAACTCTTAACGGTTTTTATAGCGCACGCCAGAATAGTTTGCAGATGGCAGAATTTTTTCTTACTTACTTGACACATTTATCGTTATACTTACTCTCTCTCTTACTTGACATTTATCGTTATCTTACTCTTATTTGACATTTATCGTTATCTGCGGACACTTCACACAATATCTTTATACATTATAGCCTATGTGTTATTCTGATGTATAAGCTATATTATTGTAAATTTTCATTAAAATCCATTCAGTTATTTTTGCGTGAAAAAGTAACATCCATCCAAACTTTCGCGTTTACATAATATTAGCAATAATTTATACGTATAAAAGCTCCAAATTTGTTAGCTACTCACATACTTACTTGCTTTTCTAATAATAATTCCCAGTAAGCTAATGTTTTCAAACTATTTTATGTAGGACATAATAATATAACATTGGAAAATGACATAGCATTCTTGCATACCATAAAAAAAAACTCATTGTAATTTCAGTTTATGCGAGAACTGAAGTAAGATCGTTGGAAAAAAGCATCACGCCTTACCATGTTAAACAAAAAAAAATAGTTTGAATACCAAAAACTATACCGAAGATAAAGACGGTTTGTGTTAAACTTATTCTTAAACTTATTTGTGTTAAACTATATCTCACTAAAACACGAAAAGCAAAAAGAAAAGAAAAAAATGCAGGAAAAGGATGACCCTTTCGAGCTGATACCTTAGCCTTTGTAGAGCGCCTAATGTCCGGTTCTGACAGAAGTGTCATTTGAGGAAGAAATAAGTCATTAAGTCTACTTGCGAGAAGAAAGTTCGGGAATCAGTCATCCTAGATTTATCAAAACGTAGTATCTCATTTGCTATTGGCTCACTGCTGTCACTAGTTTCCTTAAAAAAAGATTTATCCGAAGTTTAACATGTTATACGAAAGTTAATTTTTTTTTTAAAATTGACTATTTCAGACTAGCGGAAAATTTTATAGAGTGTAAATTGTAAGTATAACTGGGGGGAAAGTTATTATTTTACAAGCCAGCTTTAGAGATGCTTTTATAATCTTAATATATTATATTTCCATTTACTAATTCATAATATATACTTTAGAGTACTAGTTATAAGGTATACTGACATTGTGTGTGTTTTAGCCTTTGATAGTTTCATCCTTAAAAATAGAAATGTGGTTGTGTGTGTATGTTATTGATTATAATTAAGTTAATGCAAAAGTTATCTACTCAGAACTGTTAGTACTATATCACTGCCGATCTAATTTTTTGTATTCCAATGACTATGCTAATAATTAATTTCTTTAAATTTAACAGAAAAGAAGCTATTGAGATACCTAGAACAAAGTATCATGTTATCAAAAATAAAAGTTATTCCTGACTTTCATTCCATTAATTCTAATGAGTTTGTTAAATACATTTGTATACAGTTGATTAATACATAAAAAAATTAAATATATGTTTTTTGTAATATATCAAAAATATAAAATTTATATTTCTAAAGATGCTTTAATGCTGAAAAAAATTTAAGTACTAAATTTGTAATAATTGTCACGACAGAAAAATGATAAAAGAAATACATATTCCTACCATATATATATATATATATATAGTAGAAATGGACAAATAAAACATTATTGAGAAATAAAACAATTTAATTACCTTAGGCATTTTTACTTAAGACATTTTATTGCATTGCATTTACTTCAAAATCCATATTTTTTTAAGTCTACGTTTTTATCCATGCAAAATATCAAACTTAATTTTTAAGTACAATTGATGCGCAGCACACTAACTTGGATAGCTTTTAAACCATTTCATAATTACCTTAAATTATCAATGAAAAAAGTAAATGCTTTTTTTTCAAATAATTGTTTTTTTAATGATTTATATCATTGATTGATATATACCAAGTAGAAATTTATCTGATTTAACGATTTGATAATTAATGATAATGATTTCATTTAAATTGTTTTATAAATTTTTATATTTATCATTTTTTGATTTACTTTTTTAAAAATCCACTTCCGTTTTAATTTACAACTGAAATGTTTTGCTGACTACCTTGCCTCATTTTATAGATTATTTCGCTTAATATAAATTTTCATATATCTGAAAGTTATGGAGCCCAAATTACATTCTGAGTTCATTTTATTGTACGTATTCAGTGTGTGATCTCTCTCTTGTCGATATAAATTAAACTAATAGGGAAATGTATCTGATGTTCATTGTACATATATCAAATACATCACTCATAGATGAATTTTCAATGAAATAAAAATATCAGGTGATAAAATAATCAAACGTATAAGGAGGTGATTTTCAAATTTAATCTCCAAGCATAATGATAACATTATTTTTTAACAAATACTAAAGCATGTCAGAGCTATTAAATTTTATGAAGAATTTTATTTGTTATGCATTCTAACAACAATTTACTCTAGCAACAAACACCGAGATTCTATTAATGTTTGATAGAGAAGGTAGTACTTTTATTTCCTTGGAGTTATCTCTGTATAGTTTTGAAATACTCTTTTTTCTAACATTTCTGTAACAATGTATAGCAGATATTTTGTTTAAAATTTTGTATCACAAGCTTACTTTTAATTTCTCAGACCTTTAGCAAAAATTTATACGAACGTAACATTAAAAACTTTTACAAATGCATATGCAAAAAATCGAAAAAACATTGTCAAATCCTGAGACAAATTTTATACGCTTTGAACGAGTACATTCAAATTTTGCTTAACCGATCTAAAGACCTTATTGGACGTATATCATGAAAGCAGATTTATAAAAAAAATATACCGTAAAGTAATACGTTTTTTTAACACAAATATTAAGATCAAAATTTACAAGTGCGCGTTACATGCCGGGTGTAAAATGAGTACGTTTAAGATAAATAAAAGACATGAGCACAGAAAAACTAGTCTTCTACATATAGCGAAATACTATTTATTTAAGGCTCTAAGGACTAATTGCAAATTTTTCAATTTTTCAAAAGAAATATATGTTAAAGCTTTAACATTTCTGAGCATTTTGATACCAAAAATTTGTTGATACTGTAAAAACTTACGAAGTTATTGAGAAATAACTAGTGAAATTTAAACAAAAACCATATCTCTTTCTTATATTTAACTTATTTTTTCAAAACAACAAATTTTAGCTTGCGCGCAGGATTTTTCAGAAACTATTTATGATATAAATTTGAAATTTCATACACGTGTTCAAAATAAGGCTCTTCATAACAACAATTTTCAAAAAATTAATAATTTTTTTTTATTTTAATTTTTTTTTGAATTTAAAGAATATTTTTTTCTCTAAATTTCTTAAAACTTAGTATAACTTCAAAATTGAACATTTTTATACCAAGTAAAATTAATTTTGTAAATGTTGATCAATTTTGTACTTCAGAATCCTGCGCGGTGTAAGATACTGCTTTTCATATTTTTGAAAAATTGTCCAATTTATATTTCCTTATAACTTTTTTAATTTTTTTCTCAAATTCTCTAAAAATTTAAGAAATAATGTAAGTATATGATTATCACGTGGTAAGCATTTCAAATGATTGTTTTGTTTTATTACTAAGTTACATTGGTTTGAAGAAGAATGTTTTTTTCGAGTGCACGGATATATGTTAAGGGTCCTGATACGCTACTATTATGAAATGACTTATAACTTATGAACTTAAAGAGTCGCAATGCTAGAAGTATACTATTTTTTCAAAAGTCTGGGATAGTACCTCGAATAAATGACTACAAATCATAAAAGCATTGCGCACATATATTTCAGTTTTCTCCATGAAAAATGGGGTGCGCGGTATACGGCGAATAAACTGAATAATTAAACAATGCAGCTTGAAAGTATAGGTGCATGCAAAATGTCAGTGCGTGTTATATGCCGGATTTTACGGTACCTCATTATGATGCTCTTGTTCGTATGTACATACATGTGTATTCCAAAGATGAAAATACTATTTTTAAAGCAATAGACATGCTAATCGATTGCAAGGAAGGATTTTCTAGTTCATCTACTTAGAAGAAGTTTTTAGAACTAGATTAAGCAAAATTCCAACGGTCTCTCATCTCCTACAACCAAAATATAACTAAAACCATTCTTGCAAGTTGCAGGAGATTGCCATTACTGGTTTGCCTGTCAATCTAAAACAACAAACATTTAGGAATTTCAAAAAAACACGACGCAAGCTTTCATTCAACGTTTATTCTTTCTTCCTTAGGCCGAGGACTACCCCTTTCTGCCAATGAGTGTGTTTGGAAGCCTGTTATTACTCAGTGCCCTCTTCAGCATAGGACTTCCAGATACGAGACACCTCAAGAACTTACAAACCCTCCACGATGCTGAAATGTTTGGCAAGTACTGGAAGTGGAAGGATTATTTCACTTCTGGTCCAAAGAAGTAAGTTTACTCATCCTAGGACGAGAATCTTAATAATTTCAAAATGGTTTTACATGCATGTATGACATTTACTATTGTATTTCCTTCGTCATTAAACTAACTTTATGAAACAACTTAATAAAGCTACTTATAAAATATTTACTGGTAATGTATTATAAAATAGTCAGACAGTCACTTTAATTAATAGTTATTAACGAAGTATAAGTTATTCTTCAGAAACAATAGTTTTCAATTGTGCTAACGAAATAGTATATCCAATCTGGTTCACAACCGGCATTCTATTTATTTGACGTACGCTATGTATTACTGATACAAGAAAGCTGTAAGTATATAATCCAGTCTAATTCAGCGCTTCTCAAATTGTAGGGCGTGCCCCCTAGGGGGGCGTGATAACCCTAGAGGGCCCGAGCATCTTAAAAAATCGAAAACAAATGATTATTTTAAAAAAAATTATATTGAAAGTAAACAATCAAAATACACTCTAACACAATAAAAAGTAAAAAAACAACATTTACACTGATATAATACGCATATAAATGTATCAGTATTGCACAATGTATTTTATAATTAATTTAACGATACTAAGTTAAGAACAAGTTTTATAATTACAGTGACCCCACGGGCTTCTTGTCACATATATAAAATTATATGCAAAAATTAACAATTATCTTCATAATTTGTACGGTTTATACTAATTCCCTTAACTCTAAACTAAAAGTTACGCGATTCGCTCCCCAATGTCACCGTTTTGCACGTATGCACGTGTATGTGGTATATTGGGGATGGAGAAAGGGATTGAGATAAGAGAAAATCCTTTGAAATAAGTAAGCCTTTCGTAAAAACTATTAAGGTCATTTTATTGCATTTCGAACCCTTCAGAATAATTATATAAATAGCATTGAGAAGAAAAAAAATCGTATTCGTAAGGAAATTGGAAAAACGTATATATACTTCCGGGAAAATTTATGCATTGGCTGAGCGAAACGTTTATATACGCCAGTGGCACTTAAGAGGTTAAAGTCGTATTATAGCTTTAGCTTCTAAATATCTTGCTATAATGAGTGTGTTTGGAAGCCTGTTATTACTCAGTGCCTCTTCAGCATAGGACTTCCAGATACGAGACACCTCAAGAACTTAAAACCCTCCACGATGCTGAATGTTTGGCAAGTACTGGAAGTGGAAGGATTATTTCACTTCTGGCCAAAGAAGTAAGTTTACTCATCCTAAGACGAGAATCTTAATAATTTCAAAAGGTTTTACATGCATGTATGGATTTACTATTGTATTTCCTTCGTCATTAAACTAACTTTATGAAACAAATTAATAAAGCTACTTATAAAATATTTACTGTAATGTATTATAAAATAGTCAGACATCACTTAATTAATAGTTATTAACGAAGTATAAGTTATTCTTCATAAACAATAGTTTTCAATTGTGCTAACGAAATAGTATATCCAATCTGGTTCACAACGGCATTCTATTTATTTGACGTACGCTATGTATTACTGATACAAGAAAGCTGTAAGTATATAATCAGTCTAATTCAGCGCTTCTCAAATTGTAGGGGTGCCCCTAGGGGGCGTGATAACCCTAGGAGGGGGGCCCGAGCATCTAATATCAAAAAATCGAAAACAAATGATTATTTTAAAAAAAATTATATTGAAAGTAAACAGCAAAATACACTCTAACACAATAAAAAGTAAAAACAACAACATTTACACTGATATAATACGCATATAAATGTATCAGTATTGCACAATGTATTTTATAATTAATTTAACAACACTAAGTTAAGAACAAGTTTTATAATTACAGGGACCCAACGGGCTTCTTGTCACATACATAAAATTATATGCAAAAAGTAACAATTATCTTCATAATTTGTGCGGTTTATACTAATTCCATTAACTGTCAACTAAAAGTTACGAGATTCGCTCCCTAATGCCACCGTTTTGCACGTATGCACGTGTGTGTGGTATATTGGGGATGGAGAAAGGGAATGATAAGAGCAAATCCTCTGAAATAAGTAAATCTTTCGTAAAAACTATTAAGGTTATTTTATTGCATTTCGAAGCCTTCCGAATAATTATATAGATAGCATTGAGCAGAAAAAAAAATCGTATTCGTAAGGAATTTGGAAAGACGAATATATACGTCCGGGACAATTTATGCATTGGCTGAGCGAAACGTTTATATACGTCAGTGGCACTTAAGAGGTTAAAGTCGTATTGTAGCTTTAGCGTCTAAATATCTTACTATCGAATTCAATACATTGTTATTATATGGAGAGGCGCGCAATGAAAATTAAGGTTGATTGAAGTTAAGATTGAATATTGGGTTGCAAGTATTGAAAGTTTGAGAAGCACTGGTCTATTATTCAACAATCCATCACACAAAGCATCTGTGCATAATCAGTTTTCTAATGGCGGGAGCTTAATCAATCTGAAATAAAGCGTGCACTTTTATTGAGCAAATATCGAATATGTATGTTTGAAGAATAACGTATATGGAGAGATAATCCTGTGTTTATAATTCCGGATGAACATACTTATTCGCACATCTTACAAAAGAATAGATATCAAGAAAATAAATAGAAAAAATAATTAGAAATAAATAAACGTGATGTATCTCATCAAAAAAACCTACAAATTCAAGATTTTTTTTTTTTTTTTTGAAAATCTGGATGCATATTTTTTTTTTTTTTTTTTTTTTGAGAATCAAGGGAAGTTTTAATCTTAATTGCTGATCGTGGAGCCCTAGGAAAAATTGAAGGTAGCATTAAAATTTAAAGGTGAATTGCCTTTTTTCGCTGATTTTAATCTAATTAATCGTTTTTTTATTTAAACACGAGTGGCTTCGATCTGTATTTCATTTACGTCGTTTCAAAATTTCTGCATGTCAATTAATACATACCCAAAGGTTCGATTCATTTTTTTAGATTAACAGATGTACCATTAACGTCTATATAAGATGTGTGGTCAATATTGCAACCGAAATATATAATCTCCAAGACAGTCACGGTCCAAAATTCTACCAAGGAGTTCCTTTCCTTCTAGGGTTTCTGGGCACCATGTGGTGTGTTAATATCCATAAACGTCAATCCTTCCCCGGGAGGGCGTGTATAACAAAAAACAGTGTTGGTGGACTCGGACTTCTTGGGTGAATTAATCATGACCGAACTCTCTGATTTTTACACTAAGCGGTACAAAATTCCCTTCTTTATTCCATCAGTACTTTCTGATCCGTGAAGATCCTTGCTTTTCAGCTCGTGAAATAGCTCGCTATTTTGTTTTCAAATTGTCCAATGATTTATGGCTGTGTCAATTACAGGTAAATAATTGAGGGAAGAAAGAATGGATATAAGTCCCATCATGTAGCTTAAGATGGGGCATTTAAAATCTCTTTTCCATCTAAAACATGATTAAATAATAAAACATTCTATTTTTCTTATAAGACAAAATATTATTTTCATTAAAATACAGAAGAATTAATTGAAAAGAATTTAAAAATCGTTAAATTCTATAGTTTTCATATAATATTGAAAGGTTTATTGAGAAAATACCAGTATCAAACAAAGTTTAGATTTAAAATAGATAGAGCAAATGTCTGACCAATAGAATGATTATTGACTAGAATGTATAAAGCTACCTGCCGATTTCCGATAAATCTTAACTTCGGTTATATTTATTTTCAATTACGCATAAGATAAAAAACTTAACTCTAAGGTACTCGAGCAGCTATTTTTAATATAAAGCAAAAGTAGTTAAACAATAGTTATTTTTCTTCCCTTTCTTCCATTTTAACAACATTAACCTAGTTGTGGTTTCTGCCTTAACTACTCATTTTTTAATCTGAATATAATTCTAATTTCTTTATGATAGGGCCGATCACAAGAACGGAATCCTAAAAAGCATGGAAAAGAAACCTCAGTCTCCAATCCTCGGGTAAGTTCCCTTTCTCTAAAATACGATTCCATTTCTATTCCATTTGTTCCCGCAGAATAAGAAAAAAGGAATATATTCCCATCAACCTTATTTGATCAGGTAATGAGAAAAGAATGGGAAGCCATGTTTGTAGGAAACACAGACGAAACAAGAAAATGAGAGATTGCAAATGATAGGTTCATTTCATAGAATTCCCATCGTAAAATCAAATTTCATTTATCAACACGTGAATACGTTTCTAAATGTTGGTTTCACTACTTGTTTTTTTTACCAGTGTCTGCTTTTTCCACGGTAACGGTAACCGGCACTGAATATTAACATGAATACTTTCTTCCGGATAATAAAACAGGGAGAATTCTTAAAGTTTCCTTGTAGGAAAATAATGGAGAGGATTCTGTAACCTTTCATAATCTCACAATAATTTATGTCATGTAATTAGCACAATTATGGATCCTAATTACACTGGAGTTTTAAACTACATAATATTTTTTAATGCGCTTAGATAATGATATGCTATTCAAATGTGTAGCAGTTTTTTTAAGGAATATAATCACACAATTACGAAAGTGGTGTTTATATGGTAAAGATTTTTCTATTTTAATAAGTAAATCAATGGATTGTTTGCATAAGGGTATAATTTAATCACAATAGAGTAGAGTTGTTATTTAAGAATAAATACTTTCTCTCACACAAAAGATATATTTTTTTGCTTATCTGCATAATTATTTTACTATCTTTCAGTAAATATATATTTAAATTAGTATCTAGAGCGACAAACATTAGTATAGCAATTAAACTAAACTTCCATAAAAAAAATAACGATAATTGTTTCTTGTTAAACTTAAGCAAAATAGTGTTTCCTTGTCTTGATACATTACATTAATTCAAGAATAAAAATGCAATATTTTGACTAATTTGAGTTCTATAATTAGTAAAGTTTTGTCTTTAAATGTAAAAAATATTTTTTAGTTTAATATACTGTTTATTTTATTTTATCTTGTTTAAAGCCTTATATATTTATTTGACATTTTTCACAGGAATATCTTGTTCCTTTTCATGCTCGGCATAGATTAATTTTAGAAATTTGGTGCTCAAAATGAGTTCGAAATGTGTTATTTATGAGTGTAATTTATATATAATTATTTTCTTTTTGAAAATTAAACTAACACTACAGAAGAAATTAGGAATGTACTCGTACTTTTGTATCTGTTACAAGACAAACTCTTCCAAAAAATGCCTTAAAAGTAGTTTTAAAATGATACAGTTCTAAAAGATTAATTTTGTCGGATATTACATATGACAAAATGTGTTTTTTTGTTTATACCTTAATTTTAAAAAAATATTTATAATTGATCAGAATCTTTGATGTTATTTGCATTTACTGGCAAATAATGGTAGAAACGTTTGTCATTTCCAATTGCTTCACTGGCTCAACTTTTTTTTCTTTCCAGTTAATGTTTTACTTCAAAAAACATTTTACGCTATATCATCTTAAAATAAAGAACTTGAGATTTCATACTAACTGTTATAATTAATGTTTTTCGGGGGGGGGGAATAAATAGCATTTTAGAGCACATTTTTTACAATTTTTTTGAAGCAAAATTCGAAAGCAAAGACAAATCTGTACTAATATTTTCCTCGTTTCCATTCATTTCGTTCATGTATCATTTGTTTCAATATAGAAAAATAAAAAGAAAGTGAAATAAAGCAAAATCTGCTCAAGCGTAATGGGAATGATTTTGCGTTTAGATAGATTTGTTTTGCGTATTTATAAGATTTATGCTGCGTTCAAAATATACAGAATAATAGTTCAGAAAAAACTCATCAAGGAATAATTAAATGACGGAAATTATAAGTTTTTTAAGCAATTCGTTTTTAAGCAGCATCATTTTTTAGAAGACCGTATGAAATTGTTTTCGGTAAATGAATATATGTGTATTTTCTCTTAATCTAACTCTCAAAATGTTTTTCTAATAAAACTACATGGTGATTTACACATCATTTTTAAAAAATCATATAGTGCTGTCCATACAACAGGTAACATTGGTTGTAACAATCGTAAGATAGTTCTTTAAGATTATATATTTATTTATTAAAGTAGAACTCTCTCTTGAGAATTTTCCAGACTTTTATGTTTTCGTATATACATGCAAACTATCAAATATGCCATTCCATATTTAATTACCTCATTGCAATGCACTTACATGTATTTAAGAAGAAAAAAAAGGGGAATATTTTTATTTTTCTCAGCTTTTTGCTTAGCTTAATTGTTAGCTCGTAACATTTAATTTGTATTTTGAGAAAAAGTTTTATTAATTTTCTATGCATGCATTGCAGAATGAATATCTTGATTAATTACACCTCGTGATAGTTCTTTATATGTCTTGCTGAACTAATAACTTGTTTTTACAAGAAAAAAGATAATTTTGTTTTTACGAAACTATTAAATAATTTACATTACACAAGTTAGTCGGCATATATTATTTATGTCACATAGGCTTGAATATTAGGCTAGTTTGTAATACTATAGATCTCTCTCTGAAAATTTTGTTTCTTATAAAATCATATGATCTTTACCTTTATTAAATATTAATATTAAAAAATTGAAATATATCGTTTTTTTGTTCGTTTCTTAAATTTGTAGGTTTCTTGAAAATGTTTTAGTGAACCTAAACTTTTTTTTATTTCTTACGTATATTATATTGCTAATTTGCTTGTATTCACCATCATTAATAAACTACTATTCATAGCCAACTGTTCTGATTTATAAATATTGATTTAGAATGTTTGTAGTTTGTTCATTTCTTTCACGCAAAATGCGTGTGTCCTGAAAAATTGTTTGTAAGTAACGAATGAATTCGCTTTCAGTAGTGCTAATTAAGAAGTGACTTTATTGATAAAAATAATAAATGCTCCTATAAAAGTCTAGGAGAATCACACACATTTGTATAGATAATTTTTACAGATTCTAGAAGACGATTTCAAACTGTTTAAGGAAAGTACAGAGAAACAAATCGGAATAAAAATTTCACATTGACTGAGAGGTTTATTCAGTTCAGAGGAATTTGTATATGAATTGCTGTGTTAAATATTTGTAAGAGTGTTTTGAATTTAAGCTATGATGGATTTATAATGTGTATAATTTCCTGTTAAAAATGTATAATTTCCTGTTAATTCCCTGTATTTACTACAAGATTTCTAGATTAAATTACAATTTCTTCCGATAGAGCGCTCTTGTAAAGAGTGTGGACTTTTCCCCTGCATTTGAAAGATTATCAAACAAGCTACAATATGCATGCAATTAAAAATTTGTTGCAGTAAAACATTTTTAGCGTTAAGCATTCTTTTATTACCTATACATATTTTTTTTAGTTATAAGCAATTCTTGAAGTATTTGTATAATAAACCCCTTACATAAAAAAAAATTCATTTCAAGACACAATAAATTTCTTTTTACTGTTTTAATTGTGTTCCATATAAAACCTATCAAATAATACATATTAAATTTAATCTTGTAATGAAGTATTATTCATTCTTTCCTCGAAACCGGCTAGATGTGAGGGAGAACTAATTGATCAGACGACATGATTCGCTAAAAAATTTTATTTGTCCCAATATTGAACACAGACACAATAATAATCCAATTAAGATAATTTTGATCACAAGCTAAAGCGTGAAGGGGAGACCAGATAGCGTGGGGATAATATTTACGGACATTCAATTATATCCCTACGATAACTTATACAAACTCGTTTTTACCTCGGACGCGCACTAACAATTTTGCTCTCTAAGTTATTTTTAAATAATGAGCACAGTACCTGAATTCGTGTTCTTCTTGTCCTTTAGATGAGGCCTTGGACACTAATAGTTGGCTTGATCACTTCTCCGTGATTCCAATTTCTCACGTCCTACACTGTTTACGTTCTATGGTCAGATTGCTGGCTTCTCATTAATTCACTTCACATCCGAGCTATCCTCACTTCAGTAAACTTCAATTCTCACTTTAAAAATCTTAGATTATCACTTCACTAATTCTCCAGAACTCGCGAATGTAGAATATATATATATTATACTTAATTTGCATAATCACGTTTTCTCGTATTCGGTGAAAAGTGTGTGTATGTGTGATTGAAAGAATTCTTTCCCTAAAAAAACCCCAAGGAGTTAGTTGAAAGGAACCGTTTAGATCTGTCACAATCTTCGCTAGATCTATTCGTATAATTATTCTTCCTTTTGAATACTATTATTACTGCTCTGTGATGACCTATGACAAACTTGGCACTCCTTATCAAACTATTCGAAAGGTAACTATGTGAAAACTGTTAGCGGTTTTTACATTGCATATATTGCAGACAAAAAAATAAAGTAATGAATATCAGACGTGGAGAAGAAAAAATTATTGATTCTTGATATAAAAATGATTTTATTAAACTGCGTCATAGAGAAACCAAACATTGAAAGTTAATTTCACATACAGAGCTTTTTTTTTCAATGCGTAAGCGGGAAAAATTTTGTTTTCATGTATAAACCAACAGTATTAAAATATCACAGTTGAATCTATGCGGAAAGTATTTAACCTATAAATCAAGCCGGATTCACTAGTATCATATTTAAAAAAAGACATTTTAATACTCATGCCACTTTTATTGAAAATTTCCTCACGAAAATTATAAAGTCCAAAATAAAACTTCTCGTTCAAATTTAAAGAAAAAATCCTCATTAAATTTGTTCTACAAGCCCAAGAAAATAAAGTTTATGGTATATCTGTCTTAAAATGTATTTTTTGAGATTTATTTAATTTGTATGTATATTATCTACTCTGGTATTTGAGTTGAAATATAATTTAAGAGGAAACAGGAAATCAACTCAAATTACTAGATTACCTTGTTTCAGTCCTGTATAGGGATTGCAATATCGGACCAAAAGTTCAAAACCGGTATTCGCTATTTTTTAGATCTTAATACCGGGATACCGGTTTTAATACCGGTAATAGAAATTTCAGAAAAAGGAAGAAAATACAGGTGCTTCTTTGTTTTATTTGCTAGTTTTATTAGAAAGTGTAACTATCACAAAAAATTATTTGTAAATTTAAATTATAATGGTGCATAAAAAATCACAAAAAGTAACGGAATATATTATGTATTTAAATCACACAAAAAAGTATAAATATCACTATTTAGTCTGTGGTACTATTACACATTTTTGAAATGTGTACTTAAAAAAAAACATAATGCAAAAGTGTAAAATATGTGCAAAACACTGGAAAGGGCAAATCATTTAATGCTGTCATTTTTCGTATAATTTTATCCAAATTATTAGTTTTTTCCTTCAAAATAATCTAAAAACCCGATGGCTTGGAGTTAGAAATTTTGCTTAAATTTATATCTTCATCGCAAATGGATTCTTTCCTCTTTCGCAAATTTGTATCATGTTCCTTTACAAAATGTGTATAGAGTCCGCTTGTACTTCCTCCGTTCTCTTTAATAAATTTTGAACATTTTTTGCACTATACCACCATATTCTTTTCATCATAAAAATAATGAATCCACAAGAAGTATTATCAACTGATTATTTTGTTCTTTGAAGTTATTCTTATTCATTAATATGGATTATTATTTATGAATATATACATATAAATATATATGAATCTGAAAAATATTTTGAACCATTTAGTATGATATGCAAATATAATGTGAATAACAAACCCAGCAATTAAAAAAAAATATTGAAATATTACACACTTTCTTCTCAATTGCAACTTTGTTTTCTCAGATACGAAAATCAGGCTATGAATCCTGCGCGTGTGCAGTATCGCTCTGAGTTGTAATAGAATAGTTTTGGCCCACTCTTTCGACGATTCATATATTTTATCACTTTTCTTGATTGTTTAATGCAACTTTATATTCACAGTCTTATTAATGTCGCCTGTTAGGGAGACATAAAAACAAAAACGTGTGCTATTTTGCTATGTTGGCGATCAATAAACCTATAAGGAAAACAATTTTAAAAATTTTTAGTAAATACCGAAAAACCGATATTTAAAATTGTGAATACCGGTATTACAATATTGTAAAAATAGCTCAAAATACTAGTTGTCGGTATACCAGTATTGTAATCCCTAGTCCTGTAATTCTTGGACTGAATAAAATTGAAAGTGAAGCTTAATTTTTAGCATTAAAATAAATGAAAGAAAAGTTTAAAAGTTGGGTAAATGCTCCCCTTTTGGATTAATAAAGTTATTCATAGTTACAAATGAAAATATCTTTATTACATGTGCATTCACTGAGCTGATTAACAAAAATTTATATGAAAAAAAACACTATTTCTCATTTAATTGCTTCACATTTAGCTAAAGAAATTGCACTTCGGATTACAAATGAATACGACAAAAAATTACATGAGATTGCTTTTCTGCTTAAACAATCTGTGTGAATTCAATACCTTTAATAAACTTTACTTTTACTAGTTAATTTCCAACAAAAAGAGATATTTCAGTTGAAAATACTTTTAAAATTTTTAACATTTAAAAATATTGTAAAAAAATATTTTATTTCAATTCCCTAAGAAAAAGTATAATAAGTAAAATTGCATTGAGTTTTTACTTTTAAAATTATATGAATCTTAAGAACATTCTTTTCAAGGAGAGAAAAATTTCACTTACAAATGTATCCTCCCATTTGTATTATAAATTAATTAAAAATTAGGTACATCAATAAATAAAATCTTTAATACACTACTGCCCGTCAAAAAAGCGAAATCAAAAATGACAAGAAATATCAGACGAAGTTTATTAGAGAAAAAACGCATGGTTGAAAAGAGAAATAAATTAAACACAGTCTTTTGTGAGGTGAGGAAGAGGATGAAATCAATATTGGATGTTGCCTCTAGAGCTGTCAATAACATTGTTGCACGCTTTGGTATTGAATGAAAGGTCTTTTGGATATCCGATTGGGCTTGTGCTGTCTCCATATATTGCCAAAATTGATCTGGTGTAGCAGCAGGTGGTGTTTGCTGAGGCAGTCTTTCTCCAATCATTGAGAAGTCTAGTTTGATGGGCGATAGATCGGGAGAAGAAGCAAGTTGTGGTAGCAATGCAATTTGCTGGTTAAAAAAGTCTTTAATATTGTGGACCACATGTGGTTGCTTGTTCTCATATCGGAATGTTATCTCGCGGACAAGTTTTAAATGTAAAAAAGAGCAACAAGCTGTAAATTAATCAAGTGCCATCCCATACCATAATATTAGTCATAAGGCAACTGTGAAGCAACCCTTCTATTACACTGTAATCTGAAGATCAAGCTGATGCAGGTAGAAATGTGATTAGTCTGTAAATTAATTTATTGACATCCAGTGTGGTCAAAGTCCACCGTTCAATAAGTACACTTGTACGCAATTCGTTTGTGCGCAATTGTGGTTTTCAGACAAGGGTAATCGCAGCAATCGATGTCTTACGATTATTCCACGGTACTGCAAACGACGTCGAATGATAGGTGTGGATACCAGTTGTGGAACAAGTTATTGTGCTATTAATCACGTGTACACTGTGATGAATTACCATTATGCCCTCAATGTTCCTAACATCATGAGTAACAATCTGAAAAGACTGAAGAAGAAAGAAATTCGGTCAGTTTTTTTTTACATCTATAGATATATTTACAATCATTGCTTCTTAGTTAAGACGGGCATAATACCCGTTTTTTCCGAATCAAAATACAAATCTTCGGATGGCAGGAGTTCTTCAATCTAAAAAACATTCTCGAAAGGTGCTCGCATTCTTCTTCGAGACACACTGTAGTTATCTACATAAAATACCGGAAAAGCAATTCTATTACAACAAATCCACTAAGTATTTGCATACGCCATCGTAGTATATAAACGGTGACATTTTTTCACGGGGTGTGGATGCTTTTGTCCTGGCATTGCGCTCTGGATAGCCAGCAGTGTGAATATAGGTATTTGTAGCACTAATTTGGTGTTTTTATTGATGTGTTTTTAAATGTAATTATTAGATTACATATATAATTTATAGAAAAAGACATAAAGCATCTAAATTATAAAAGTATACCTTAGAAAGATAATGGAATGAAAAGTAATATTAACAAATAATATATAATTTTTTTCTAGTTGAAAATTATTTATAATTACTATTTTTTTCATAATAGAAGGATAAATATATCTTTTTTCTCTCCCTAATGTAACTAGTAGAGTATTCCATCAGTTTGGGTAAAAGACTGAACAATGTTATTGTAATATTTCTGATTAATAGTTTACAAAACCTAAAACACTGATGATTTGTTTTCCTTTTTCCAGGTTGCTCAGGAAACGAGACAGTTTTCATCTAGCAAATGCTGAAGGAGAAATAGAAGTTTTAGAATGCAATTTCGAATCGTCTGCTTTAGAAGAATCAGCAGTCAAAGTTACAGTGTTATGAAGGAAATCGAACATTATTGTAAAGCATGTCATTGTGCTATTGACGTATTCCCTGAACAACTACTTTTATGTGTCATAGTAAAAATAAATGTTTTTGTACATTTCTACGATTTAGTTTCCCCTTTCATTTCACGTTCTTCTTTTAAGTCTTTGAAATGAAGTGATATGAACAGAAAATGGTTGAACTCGTCCGACAGATGGTAGTGTCGGGCTCCATCGAATTTTCCGAAAAGTTGTAGTTTGAGTAATGGAACAAAAGAACCACTCAATGTCTGTCGTTCTTGGGAAACATTTTATGGTGTTTTCGATTGAAATCAAAACAAAGAAAATGGAAACATTCTAAGTATTGTTTCTGAATAATCGTTTGCAGAAAACAGAACTAGTTTAAAAGACTGCTTCAATTTTCCTTACCGATCAAACTATTTTTCTCCATTTTTTTTGTTTCATTTTGGGCCAAGTTTCCACCTCAAATTGCTTGTTCTAACATTAGAAGGAAACAAAAAAAAGTACTTATTCTTTCCACAAAGTAATTTATTACATAAGTTCTTATAAACATATGCCTTCTGATTCCTTAACAAATACTAATAAATTTTAAAATAGATATTTTGTAACTGAATTTTTTTAATTCAGTTAAAACTTTCTTATATCTGATAAAGGAGCCTATTCCGGTTTAAAATTATGTTTCTCCTAAACATAATGCTCTCCTTTATTTTAGAAATATATATCGAATTCCCTCTAATTTTTTACTGTACAATAACAAATATTTGATTTAAAATTTGGCTAGTTTTTAGTTAAAGGGAAAAGCATTTTGAAGAATACATTGCCATCTGATACTATTTTCTACTATTATATATTTCAACATTTGTTAAATTTTATTTTAAGATAAAGGTATTAAAAATTTTTAAATCTAATAATAACATTATGTAAAATTTCTTAAATAATTTTAAGAAATAAAATTATCAATAATAAAAACCAGTGTTTGGCATTAAATAAACTATTAAATAGTAATCACATATTTCGTTGAAATAATCAAGAAAATTAAGAAATTACTTTCAGTATTAAGGAACGCATATACAATGTTGAGAAACGCACAGTACTATATTTTTAATTTTAAGTTGCATACTGTAGGCTCTAAAATTATAAACTTCTTACAAAACATTAATTCTTTCCTTACAAGCATATTCAAATTATCAAATCACTTGATGTTCTTTTAAAATAATGTTAAACCATGTTATTGAAAACATGATCTACAGCTAGCTCAAAATAAATGTATAGATTTTTTTTTTAATTTAAAATATAAATACAAACTTAAACTAAAGTCAGGAGTCTGATGTTTTCTTTTGAACCAAATTTAAACTTTATAACGTTCTCGAATGAAAATTGTTGAACTGAATATCTTTGAGGTAGTTGTAAATGCAGGTAAAATTATTCAAAGTTTGCATTCAAGAATAATTACTTGCCTATTATTTTTATTCATCTGTATTTATTATTTTTATTCAAGGTCAAATTAAAGTAAATGACCACTGGATTTGGTTTCATATAGCAAATTTCGAGGAACACAAAAATATATTTGTATTTTACAGAGACTGATAAAGAACTATCCATGTTAATGCTAGCGAATACTAATATACCTTACAAGAGTTGTTTTTTGATCGATGGTTTGAGTTTGAAGTGTAGTAAATATTAAAATATTATAGTGTTTTTCTGGATTGTTGTAATAAAGTTGTATTATTAATTTACATTAATTTTAATTCATTCATATATTTATCTAAAACAAGGTAGGCCAAGAACTAGATTCGATTAGTGAGCTAAATTTCATTTTATAAATTTGGAATAAGCTCGTCTCTTTAATGGCTGATTTAACACTACCAGGAATAAAAAAGTAGCATATTTCAAAATTGTTAAAAAAAAAATTTAATTTAGTTAGTTATTTATAAAGGTTATTAAAAATAATCCCCTTTTGATGAAAACGAAATGAAAAAAAAATATTTGCTGTAAATAAATTTAATACGTTCAAACTAATAAATATTTTATTTAAAAATGATTAATATGTAATATAAAACAGTATCATCAGGTTCAGTAAAATGTAACTTAAAAGAATTAGATAATTATTCACATTTAATTATTTTATCACGTGCATTCGTTGTGTTCATTATTAAAGCATTAAGTACCCTACGTATAATTACGTTGACTAATCTATTATTACTGTTTTAAGAAAATTTTTAAAAATAATACTCAGCTGTCAAAAGCGAATGGGAAACTCTTATTTTTTCCTTCGTATGCAATAAACTTAATGTATTATGCTTAAGGAAAATATGACATCGTACACATTCAAAACATCGACTTTTGAATTTTAGTATTAAAAATTAGATATTTTTCTGAATCTAAACATGTATGACTCTTACATGTTAGTTGGTTAAATAACCTAAAAATATGAAAGGAGTAATTGACAAAAATGTAAACAAGAGTTTACAAATATATATATATGTTTAGTTTTATCACTTTTTCTCCAAAGCACAATTTTTTGCTTTTAGGTACATTTAAAAAAAATATTGCATTATATGGTTTCAAATTTTTATATTTCTATGCATGATACTTGTGCATATAGTGAACCTATATTTTTAAGTCGTAGTTGCACATAGTTTTTTTAAAGAATAGTTTTATGTATAAAAAAGGGGGGAATAAAATATTCAAAATTACAAACTGTTATGAACTTTTTAAAGAAACTCTTATTTTGCTAAAAAAATAAGTTCGCCAAATTTTGTGTATTATTTTATATGTATGCAAAAAACATTTTACTTATTTAACAGGTACTTTTTTAAAAATTGGTACTTAAACATAAGCATGTTTCATGAGATTTTAAAAATTATGTCCAACTTAAATTAAACAGCAAAAAAAAATTGAACTAAAAAATTATTTCTGTATTTCTACAGAATGATTAAAATATCTTTATTAAGATCACAAAAAAATCTAATCTCTATTGGAAATTTTTAAAGGTATTTGTTAAACAAACAAACAGCCTTATTTTTGGCATTTACCTCTTTCGAGCATGCCCTGATATCCTTAATATTATTTATGCAATCCCTACTTGACTCCTTTTTATATTATTCATGTTAAGAAATTCTCCAATTTTTTGTACAAAATAATAACATTCCATATTTTATGTACAGGTTTGTAATTTTCTTCTAAATGCATTTTCATTTCTTGGAATAAAATTATAAAGAGAGAATCATTTCGATAAATTTGATAATAATATTGAAAACCTGTTTTACTCTTAAGCTGAAAGATTTCTTTTTTTATCTTCATAGCTTTACTCAGAAGGTTAAATTCTGCTCAATTGAGCAAAATTTCAATATTTTTTTTAAAATCCAAATGCCTATATTTAAAAAATTTGACTTTTTAAAACTGTTTATGACAGCAAATAACCTTGAAGAAAAAGTATAGGGTAGTCTTTAAAAACTCATAATACATGAATTATATCTCAAATTTTATTGATAACGAAATACATCTAGTTACCTCAAAATGAAAACAAGTAATATAAAAAAATTAAGCCAACTCCTACATAGAATTGATGAATAGAAAGTATTTTATTTACGATCGAAAATTTGAACAAGATATATATATATAGGGAAGAGTGAACTAATAGTAGTAATTAAAAAAGAGCCTGATTTGTTGTAACAATGCACACCCAGTTTGCCTAGTTTGGCTGAAAAACTGGCCAACTCTTGTCATTGTTTTAACAGTAACATTGTTACAACAATAGAGACGAATCTAAACTGGAGTAGGAAACTGGCAATTTTTTAATTTAATTAATTAACCGATAATGAATGAAGATACATTTAAAAAAACTATATTAATATCAAGTGCCGTCCCCTACAAGTTTAAAAAAAAACTTATTTCAACTTGATTGGATGAATAGAAAGTATTTTATTAACGATTGAAAATGTGAACAAGATATATATATATAAATATAATTAAATGCATATATAGAGAGAATGAGCTAATAGTAGGAACTGAATACGAGTGATGACTAAAACTCTCACAAAAAATAATCGCGTGAATAAACAAAATCAAATAAAGAGAGATCAATAGCAAAAATAATATGGATTTATTCAAATATAAATATAACAACAACTTAAAGGAATTTATATATATGCCACCCAGGGTTTATCAAAAAATTAATTAAGCTCCTAGGAAAATCCACCAAAGAACTTCAAGAAGAAAGTCAAAACTTGCTTGTCAAATATTTTTATAACTCAACTAAGAAAGAAATACCAAGGCAATGAAAAAAAATTTATTTTTGAACTAAAAGATAAAGTGGATTTCTTATTTCATCAATAAATTTGAGAGGTAAAACTTACAACAAAAGTTAAAAATACCAATATTGCGAAACAAATTGGTTAGAAACTTGTGAAAATAAATCTGTAACACGAAGCTCGTTTGAAAGTTTTCAAATTAAATCATGAAATAGTTTTAATAAGTGAATAGATTCTTTGTTAGCCTAGTCATTTTGTCCTTTATTGCCCTTCATTTTCTCTTCATAAATATATATATGTATAAAGTTATTTTGCGGAATTGTTCCTTGTTTTCAAGTTGATTTTTATGATGAGATAGATTACCATTTTCTGAGTATAAAGACAGAGAGAGGGGGTAGGATTTCTCGAAAATTCATTCTTTGCATTTAAAAAAATAACAGGCTAACTTAAGAAAAAAAAATACAATTTCTTTAAAGAAATGTAATAATAAAAAACAGTAAATAAAGATAAACAGAAAGAGGTGCTTATATCCTTTTAAGATTTAAGTTATCATTCTTCTGAAAAAAAAGTGTTGCTGTTACTTTTACTGAATATATTAAATTCATTTATATACTTCCTCATAAGAAAAATAACAAATTTATTTTACAACTACTTAAACAACGCTACCATGTTCCTTGTACAACCTCACACAAAATTACTCAGTTTTTTCTTCCACATATCTCCTTCCTCTTCCATGGAAATAATTGTGCGATAATAAATGGCTTTGTTGAAACCGCGCCATCTGTTTTCTAAACAACAAGTATCAAATAAAAACATTTATAACAATTGTTAACATAGAGGGAAAAAAAGCAATATATAAATCAGAACCTATAGAAAAAACACTGGTCACACAACAATTACGGTACATGATATTTCATAAAAGACCTTACTCTTTGAAAACATTCTTTCTGGTTTTGCTACCTTCGTTACATGGCACAGATGAAGTAGAATTTTCTGATGTGAAAACGGTTGCGGTCATTACATTAAAAAAAAGATGAGACAATGGATATACTGTATAAAATGGATGCACTTAAATTGTATATGAAAAAGGGAATTTAACGATTATTTTAATGCAAATGTAAAAATTAAATTGAACATTCATTCTATTTGACAATATTATAAAGAAAAGAAACTACGTTAGGTGAATTCCAAGTTTGAAATATTCTTTACAAAAGCAGTAGCAACTTTAAAAATACCAGCTGACTGAATCTCTGTAATAAAAATAAATAAAAAATCACTTCAGACATGTGCTAATGTCTCTTGAAATATTTTAAAACCAAAGTGAAATATTACAAACTGTTTTTTTTTTAAATTTTTTCTTTCCAAAAAGGAGCTTATAAAAAATTTTGCTGGGTAAGAGACCATGCAAGAACTTTGAAGATTGGTAAATATTCAATCAAAAGGGCCTGTTATAAAACTACATTAAACATGAATTTATGTTTCATTTTATAGGATTAATAGATAACTAATAAAATTAATCTACAAAATATTTCAGTATTAATAAAACATCTCACTCAAACCCATGTCTAGAGTTTTCTTTTAACAGAAGGGACATTTTACATAAGGATACTAATGATAACTATGCTTTTTTATATATTAGCGCAACATATATCTCCATCAATTGGTGCGACTTTGAATAGATGGTTGCTGAGATTCGGGTAAATACGATTTATATAAAAATATTTATTAAAAAAACATCAGAAAATTATTCTAAATAGGACAACAAATTCTAGTATATACTAGTTTCCCTATTTCCGTTTTTGTATATATAACTCTATCACATTATTAAAAATCTTAATTAGAAATAATCATTTCCAACCATCAAATCAAATTTTATACTACCACCGTAAATCTGTATATCATTCTACAGTTAATGTAATACAACATCAAAATCCTGCATTAGTAGTTCGAATTCCTGTTGTCACATTTGTAGAAGTTTTCTAGAAGATAATACAAAAAATTAGCAAAGAGATTTTGCTATAACGAAAAATTATGTATGAGTAAATTAATAATTTTCTCTAGGAATTTTTGTCAAATTGAAATGCGCTTCTTTTAAAATTGAAAAGGTAAAAAAAAATTATAATTCGTATTCTTTGAATCCAGGATGAAACAAACGAGAGTTCATAGGAGCGGGCGTGCAGGGCATTGAGTCACCCCAGGCTTATGAAATCTCTAATTCTGGAAAAAATGTTTATTTGTTATCGATGATTTTGACAGTATCATTTTATATAACAGTCTTCATGGAAATTAAAATGTATTTGTCGCATATCTCCCTCTTTATTGGGAGTGGCAAGCGTTTTTCAATCTTAAGGCACTTGTTTTGACTGAGTTCCCCACACGACCAGTTTGTTTTAAAATATTGTCAATGAACGGCTACTTTTTTCCCCTGTGAACGACTTAGTGATTCTGATTGTGTTGTACGGTTCATTATGGTTTATAAATGTAAATGAGCAGAATATAAAAAAAGAAATGGACATCTATGATCTCTATTGAAGGAAGTTGAAACTGATTAAGCAAGGTGAGAACCTGTTGAAGTAATGCATATTAATCATGATAGCAAAAGTAAATTTGAGAAAAATGATGAACATGAAATGTTTGAGTTGAAAAGAAAATTTTCAAATACTATCTAAATAATTCTATTAAAAAATATCAAGCCATAAGTAAACCACAAGACACACTTCGTCTTGTCAAAAGACACAAGCAAGAAAAAGTTCGTCGATCATCAAAGAACAATAAAACTACAATAACTTGAAAAAATATGACAGTTTTACCTGCAAACAACATTCCTGTAGTTTTAGCGAAAAGTGTCTGTGATTTATGTCCGTTATTAAAGTCACGCACATTTGAAACTTCTTGGTTAAGTTTTATTGATATTTTTCTCAAGCTATCAAAGGAAAATTGAAAAATCCTTAAAAGTACGTAACGTAAGAAATCAGCCAAGAAAGCATTTCAAATACTAATTAAGGCTTATGTAGATAAAAATTTCTCTAGTGAACATGTATTTGAATGGTATAAGAGGTTTTCAGGGCGAAGGGTCAGTGAGGAAGATGATGAACGTGTGGGTGCTTAAGGACAGCGGCTACAGACCAATGCATAACCAAAATTCGTGATATGATTGCGTTCCTACTCAAATCAGTGGTCATGCTGTTAATAAACACTACTACATTGAAGTAATAAAAACACCGTGATAAAATTAAGGGGAAAAGCCAGAATTGGGGAGTGATGGATCGTTGTTGCACCAAGACAATGCATCCGCTCACATGGCCCTATCTGTCTCTCAATCAGTTTCTAACCAGTCAAAACATTCTTATGGTGAGGCATCCTCCATATTCACCTGATTTGGCACCATGAGACTTTTTTTATTTCCTACAATTAAATCTTGCAAAAAGGGAGCCCATTTTGCCTCAATTGAAAAGGTTCAGGAAAAAACGAAATATATCCTAAAGGGACTTCCAAAACCCTAATTCCAGGACTATTACTAGCAATGGCAGTACCGAATGCAGAAGTGTGTGAATGCTGAAGCGAACTACTTGAAGGTGATACTATCATGGAGAACTGATTCTGTAAGTACAATGATTTATTGGACCAGTCTCGTTTATTTTGTTTCACACCTCGTATGTAATCTGACATCCCATAATTTTTTTTTCTGTGGCATCTATTACTTAGTTATTTTTTTTAAAAAATAAGCTGTAATACATGTGTATATATTAACATGTATATGAGGCAGTCGGAGTCAGAGTCGGAATCTGTCATCTTCCTCACCAACTCCACAGGCCTGAAACAGGAAGTTACTACAAAACACGATTTGGTTATGAGAAGCAACTTTTTTTGAGGAGAAAATCCCTTTATATATAATGAGTGTAATCACTGACAGAGAGACACATCTTGACTGAATTGTTCTCTTTTGATTCCGCGCATTTTAAACATTTTTATGGTTGATATTTACGAATTTAAGTTACAAGAACAATTAATAAATTAATTTTCTGTTCTATCTTTCTTCTCGAACCTTTTGTTGAAACTCATCATGCACTGGGTGAAACAAACGTATGAGGAATTTTACCCAAACGTCCAAAACATGAAAAATCATTATATAAGCATTAATATGTTATTTAAAATTTTTAAGACTCTGTCATCTGGATTCCAAAGTTTTTCACAGCAGTTAAGCAAATACTAATATACAGATGTTATAATAATTTAATTTAGTTTATTTCAAATAAATTAATATAAACATATTAATTTTTATTAATATGTTTCTCCATCATCCAAAGTGAATATATATTAATTCTTCACTTTCAATAGTTTATCATACGTATTTTCACTTCTTAACAAAACAATTGTATAAAAAGTTAATTGAAATAAAAAACGTAAGAGCATAAAATGATTGCTTACACATCTCAGTTCTACAATTAATAATTAAAAATGCTAATGATTTCCTGAATTCAATATATTTCTATGCAGTTTCTGCAGTTCCCATTCCATTCTGCACGAAAGCACATGTATTAATTTAAGGTATCCGAACACATTGAAAATGACCAAATTCAATCAAGACAGATATTTTTGTTTTTTATTTTATTAAATAGAGCTATCTTTTGACTTTACGAAACATACTTTGTTTTTTTCTCATTACCTAGAGACCAAGTTACAATCAATTTTATAAATTTAGAAAAACCGGAAGTGGATTTTTGAGCTACCAGAAGTGGGCATTTAAATTGTTCAAAATGTATCATGTCGAGTCTGATAACTCAATATATTACGAATGTATTTTTATAAAAACTTTTTGAACTTGATATTTATGTTATTTTCTAGAGAATGTACTAAAATATTTCCTATTGTATGAATACTTTTTGAGTTATGGCTTGTTATTTAAATAATGGTCTCATAAAAAAATGTAACATTGCTTATAATGTTCACTCAATAAGCTCTAAAATTTTCAAATTTTAATAAAAAATTAAAATTTTAGTACATTTTCTGGATAAATGCATCTAATTTGGTTTGGTAATACTTTTACTAATATATGTTTATTACTTTTTCTCTAACTGCTTTCAAGTTGTTCAAAAATATTGCTAAAATTGCACTTATAATTGTGATTTTTGTAAAATTCAGGTAATTTATTTTAAATGTTGACAGTTTAATAGTAATATTTGTTGGTATTGAGTCCTAAAAGAGCATTTATAATGTTTTAGTATGCTATTTTGTTAAAAAGTACTCCGAACGTGTGTTCGGATACCTTAAATCACTCAAGCGGGGTGAAAAATTACATGCACTTCCGTAGCATACAAATTTTCACATATACTCATTGAAACTAATCCACAACTAATTTTACTACAGCTTTTGTTAGTTTCATTTTTTCCCAAAATGTGAAAAGAAAAATTTACTTAACTAATAAAAATATATAATCTAATATACTGAAATTTCATTGGTTTCACACGAAGCAAAATTCATAATACAGCTCGGAATATTTCGAAACTTTTAATTCCGCAAGAATGCTTAACTCACCATAAGTAAAAGCAAAATAACACTCTTCTCTACTTAGCTGCTACAATGAGGATCACTAACATGGAGGATATGACAAAGCAATTTGTTTTCAAGATGTTGCGGTAAACCCAAAGTTCTTCTTCCGTCTGGGAAACAAGGATGATGAAAGAAAACTATAAGAAGAAGTAAAAGGGAAAAAAAATCCACCCCTTTCCCTTTTTTTCTGTATCCTTCCTTATCAGATCGATTTTTTCGGGGAGGAGGAATTTAACGCATGGTGCGTTTCATGAAGCACATGGAAGGATAAGATGATTATATTTTTTTTTATCTGACTTCTTTTATTTTTGCTGTATTAAAATTGTTTGAAAATAAAAGAAGAAAGTAAATGAGAGAGGGAAGCGAACAAAGAGTCGTCCATCATATTTGGCAGGAGCAATACTCTTTCTTAGAATGACAGCTCCTCCAGGAGTAGAAGGGGAGCTTGAACAGTTTTTAGCTCTTACGCAAAATTATGAGCCGCAAAAATATCAAACTGCCATCAACCCCTGGATCTGGGGCAATCAAACCATCGGGAATCTTCTTAAAGGGAAGTTTTGAAGGACGAAAGTTATAAAAACAAAAATATTCAATTTTAAGCAAATAAAAGCAATCAAATTAATATATTTTTTTAAAATAAGTTACTGATTAAAAATTTGATTCATTTAATTTAATTACTGAAATTTAATTTGATTAAACACGGCTCTTGTTGTATAATGCAGAAATAAATAATATTATAATTTCTTAAAATATAAATAGTATTTGTTTAAATTTTCGATTATATTTGAATACAAATAAAAAGTACTGTCATCCAAAATGTCTGGATATCACTTTGAGAATAATGAATTTAAGAGCAGTACAGATTTACCACTTTTATAGAGAAAAAAAACTGATTGCGAGGAATTAAAAGTTTGTACATATATAGCCAACATGATATAGATCTATTTTCACTTTCATCTTTATATTTTGTAGCAATTTTAGCTTTAAAAAATTTTAGCAATATTTTTAAAGAATATGGTAAAAACTTTGCAGATGGCGAAGAATTTGGTTTATTTACTTATTTTTTTATTCCGACAATTTTACATTATGTATATATAAAGGTTCACCCTCTGACTTGCTCACTCACTCATTCTGTAACTCACTCATCATGAGATCTTAGAAAATATTAGATCGATAAACTTAAAATTTAGAAAGAATGTTTTTCTTCAGTAGAGATCTGTTTAGAATGGAATTTAAGAAAATTGACTCCTGGAGGGCTTCTGAAGCATTACAAACAAAACTTCCCGTTTCAGAACTATTAGACTTAGAGACTTGAAATTTAGTAAGCATGTTTATTTCGGAAGGAGAAATCTACTACGAATGGGATTTGCGAAAATCAACTCACAAAGACTAGTGGGGGGAGGGAACCTAATATATATTTTACGTTCTTTAGCCTTATTCATCAATAGTCTTGAAATTTGGCAGCCATAAATCATAGGTTGAGTATAGATCCACTAAGAATCTGTCTTTAGAAAGTGGATACCCAAGGAAAGTTACTGAGGCGTCATAGACAAAAAAATCCCGTTTTTAAAACTATTAAACCTAGAGACCTGGAATTCGGCCGGCATGCTTATTCCGGTGAGTAGAGATCCACTAAAAACGTATTTTGTGGACATCGAATCACATAGATGAATGAGTTGTGGGTGATTAATACATAATTTTTCAAGTTAATTGACTTGCAGACTTCAAATGTGTCTTGTATGCATCTTAGATTAAGTGGAGATCTATTAACGAACTTTATGAAAATCGACTATCAAGGATGTTTGAAGGGCGTTATAGAAAAAAATTCCCATTTTGGGGTGTTATAGACAAAACTTCTTGTTTTTGAAATATTACACCTAATATTTGGTATGTAAGTTTCTCTGTTGAGTAGAAATCCGCTAGAAACGGCTTATTCGAAAATCGACTTCCAAGAAAGATTTTGGAGGGTGTTATAGACAAAACTTCCCGTTTTAGAACTGTTGGATCTACTGACTTGAAATTTCAGAAGCATGTTTATTTCGGCTCCATGAATGGGTTTTACTGAAATCGTCTGCTACAGTGGCTTAAAAGATATTTTTTTATTTGATGTAGATAATGTTTATATGTTGAATGACAAATGAACTTTTAAAATACCTTGTGATTCAGCCATAATTATTTAATTCGTTTCTCTATTTTATTTTCTAAAGCGTTATTTAGTTGAGGAAAAATTTTCAATTCACCTAAATTTGTTCAAATATCAAATAAAATTTGTGCTTATTTTTTTTATTTCTGTTTTTATACTCTTGGTTGTTATATTTTTCATTCCATCTGTAGGAAGAAACAATATTTCTTTTAGTATATTTACACACTATGCATTACAACAGTTTATGCTTTATTATATGATATTCTATTCTCTTAGTATGCTATATATTACTATTATGCATTATAGTAGATCATTATATTTTAATCACTGGCTAAAGAGGCATACATCAGTACACACACATCATAGCACAATATATGTCATTTAATTTTCATTCTCATTACTTAGTATTGAAAACCTCAAAAGCTATATACGAGCATTTCCGGAAACGAATTCCCATTTCGTTCTAGTGATAGCATCGGAGTTCAACCTTTGCTCATGTATTTCTTTTGTTGATTATCAGTATAGTGACGCCATTGTAGACACAATGTGTTATTTTTACACGTGTTAGTGGGTGCTCAAAATGTTGAAAATGATTGCCCATCCCAACGAATGTAATGTGTGTTAATTAATCCAATTTTTTAACACAAGAAATGTTATGCCAACATAAGTTCATCATTAGGTTGTATAGGTTTATGTTTAAATTATGATACTGAATGATGGAATAGTGAGAAAGTAGATTTGACAATCCAAAGTTTGGAGCATCAATGTTCATGGCGAGGCACAAAGTGGGCGTTTTTCTGTTGTCAAAGATGGTTTGATTGAAAAAGGGAATGAGACAGTTCGAAAAAACAGTCGGTTAATAAAAAGTTTTTTTTTTTTTTTTTTTTTTTTTTTTTTTTTTTTGCGATGAGTTTTTACAGGCTGCATCTATTTACTTTTTTTGAAGGCAAGGACACGTTGGTTTCTCGATTTGACAAATGACTGAACAATGATGGTAACTATGTAGAAATATAGTTTTCGACGTGCTCTTTTATGTAAAATAAATTTTGTTTTGAAAAAATTATTTTATGACAGTTTTTCTAAAATGGTTCCTAGTTTCCTATCACTCTTCAAACGTTAGAGAAAATATTTATATTTTCCTAAAGTATTTCAAGAATAATAAACCACATACTAAAATTGACTTACTTATTTCTTCAAGAAATTGACATTCACGCAACTTACCAATGCGATTTCCTTGATTTCTTGAAATCCGTATCCCAAAAAAATGTAAGCGAAAGCAAAACATTATATGAATGTTTTCACATTAGAATAAATTAAATGAATGATTGCCTAACAATTTATAAAAAAAAGGAAATTTATCTACTGGAAAAATCCGGAATGTCTTGGAAAATATATCCATATTTTAACCGAAAAATTAAACTAAATACTGGGAATTATCCTCCCAAACTACGTAATGACACAAAAAAAATCCAAATGTAATCCAAAGTAGAATTGTCAATAATATTTTTGTACAAATATATCAAACATTATTTAATTCACTTAGTAAATCTGTGTGGGATACAATCTTAGTGTTTTAAGAAAAAAAATACAAGCATAGTCTTGCCTGTGTATCCAATAGAGGCAATTATTAGTAACTTTTAAGTTTTTAAATTGTATTCTGAAAAAAGTTGATTCTTCAAACGAATGAATTTTTATTCAGATATATATATATATAAAGCTAATTAAAATTAATAGTAATCCTGTTAAAACTAATTACTTGGATGTATCATTGTGTATTAAGGACTATAAATTACATAGCAATATTTATAATAAAAGAGATGATTTTAATTTTAACATTAAAAAAGTGCCTTATTGGAATTATTTATCAATTTATAGAAATATTATTTTCAATTATATTTATCGTAACAAGGTATTAGTTAGTGATACATTTAATATATATTTAAATATTAATAACTTTATTAAACATTGTATGGAACACAGTTACCCTCCTAAATTTATAAAAAGTTATATAACAGTTAAATAAAAAAAAGTTATTAGTTGTACTGTTTATAGAGATAGATGGCATCTCTAGCTAAGTAATTTAATAATATTATATTTTATTAAAAATGAATTGTATATGTCTGAATGGTACTTTTATTTTCTATAAATTTTAAAATAAAATATAGAGTTTTTAAATCTGTATATATAGTAATAATGCTACTTTATCAATACATAATAATTATATGCGATACTGTTATTGTCCATAGCGGCGAATATGTTTCACGTGGTAAGTCTTCTAATAGTTTAACTTTGGTTTTAAATATTTTAGTAATTATTACTGGCTATAACATTATAGTATTATATTAATTGATTATGGTTTTATCTATAATATAGTTAAACTTTTTTCTCTAGAAATTTATTGCTTTTCCTATGGCCTAGAATATTGGCAAATTCAGGTGAAGGTTGGCTGGCCGAAAAACTTTGTTTAAACCTGCATTCCTAGTTCCTAAGGCTAGGAGTTTGCTTTAGTATTTCTGTGGCTAAATCTATTCTATCATGACTATAGTTATCTTAGGTATATAACTATTTTTTGTATATTTTTGTAATATATATATTATATATTTTTTTTATATTATATATATATATATATATATATATACGAGGGAGCTTCAGAAAGTAAAATAACAAGCCCATTCAAATTCACTGTTTATTCGGGAAGTAAATATATACATACAATGTAAAAAGAAACAGGTAATATTACTTTCCTACATAGCCATCATACTTATCGAGGTATTTGTACCATCGGTAAATCAAACATCGAATCCAGCGTCATAGAAATCAGCGTTAAGATTGTGCAACCAGGTCAAGAAGGCTTGTAGAAGTTCAGCATCGTTTCTCAAATACTGACTTCTCAATATTTTCTTTAATGGAATCAGCTTGAATTAAAGCTTCAGCCCGGCATACATTATCATCTGCGGTGGACACTCTTGGTCTCCCTGCTATTTTCTTATCTCGCCCATCTGTTCTCCTATTGTCAAATTCCACGCAACCAAACCCCACCTGTTTTCGCAACATAACACTTGTGACTACACTTTTACTAATTTTTCATGAATTTTAGGTGGAGAATTTTTCTTTAAACGCAAACACCGTATTACACTTCTTTTTTATATTGTGGGCCGTATTTCCATCAAGCAGTCATCTTCTATCTGATATTTAATCGTGTTACTGGAGAAGCAGCTCCATTTAATGTCATCGTTTGAAAGCTGTGGTCGTCTTCGTTATCTTCTGAAGGATTTTATTCATAGCAGTAATTTACAACCCGTCAGAGCTCTTGGTAACGTACTTTTTAAAAATACTACGCAAATTTCATTTTCGCAATGGACATTGAAAAAAAAAATAATCGTTTTTTTTTTATATTTAGGAGATTGTCTGACTATTCTACAATTAAATTAAATTGATTTTAACTCGGTACATTCACATATAAGCATCCATTATTCTTTCTAATATCTATTAATTCTCTCTAACAAAACAAACTCAACTCTTAGACAAAATAAAAGACGACTAGTTTAGTAATATAAATCATTCTTAGTAAATCAAAAAAAAATTAAATTAAATTAAACTTATGCAAAACTGTAGATATAAACAATTAAAAATAGTTTTTTTTATTTTACATACTCGAAGTATCGCATCGCTGGGATTTCTGCTGAATTTTCCTTTTGAATATATTTTATTCAAAAAGCATTACTGAAGATTTTTTTTTTATTTTTTAACCTTCTTTATATTTGATTTTCCGTTTTGTACTAAATTTTACCTATAAAAAAATTTTGTACCGCCTTTTAAGATTATTTTTTACTTTGCTTTTATAAAAACGCAGTTAAATGTGTTAATTAATTATAAAATTCATTGAAGCAAGAATTCCGTATTTTTTATTAACGCACGTTAAAACTAAATTCTAATACATTTATATTTTAAAACAAAGAAATATAGAGTAAATGATTTTTTTTTACTGACAGAAAAAAACTTATAATAAGAACTCTGAATAAATAAAATGCCTTTAATAATGTTTCTCAGAAATTTCTTTTATGTTACATTACATTGTATATTTTTATTTTTGTTTTTAAAAAATCATATTTCAACCTACATAAATTTGCTTTTACTTTAATACTTTTTAAGAAGTTAGTCGTAATGAAACAGAATACTGAAATAGTTTAAGTACAATTAAAAATGTAATTCAAAACACCTTGCCAATTTATAAAATGTGCATTTAATACAGCTCAATTAAATTAAACCACACATACTAATATGAGAGTACTCAAGAAACAGAAAATCAATCAATAAAATTTATATTAAAATTCACTTTTAAATTTCACGCTTTGCCTTTTCTTACTACCTTTTATATTATTTCTCTTCAATTTTTTAACTTTAGAATAAACTTAAAAGGGAAGTTATTGTGAAATTTAATAATAATATTTAATTAATTATCCTTAGAATAATAGAAAAATCTCTGAATTAAAATAAGCAACTTCTTTCTAAAGCTTTCTTTTTTCCAAAGACACGAGGAAAATTTAATTATTTTGACAAAATAATTAAATCACTTTAATATATACCCAAGACTCGCTTATAATCCTTATTTCTTCTTTGTCACGTAAATTCTCCAATAAATCGATTCAATCGTAACGAATTCCACACAAAGTTCGTAATTCAGTCTCTCTTTTAAAGCGTTTTCCGATAATTGTTACAATCACAGAGCTTTTAAGATTTAGATGAGCAACAGAGCATTATAAAAGCGAATGTGAAAAGAATTTAAGAGATTTCAATCGTTTATCTTGAATAACTCAGATACTTGGATGTTTATAGTTTAAGAAATAAATACTGTAATCTAGAGATATAATGTTCTAAGGCGCTTTAATGAGAAACGTGTAAACTAATGATTTCATACAACTTTCAAAGGTCTGAAAAATGGATTCAGTTGTGTAATAAGTTGCGATTTCATTACCCGCTTCTGTAAGAAATGGTTTGTGTGATTAATGCTTGTATTCATTGAATTCATTTTACAGTATAACAGAATGAGGATAAAAAAAAATGATGCTTTAATTTTCATCTTTGTGCATCTGTGTGAGGTTGTATGTGCGAGAGTTATTTTTCACTTTATATAAGATGGTTTTCTCTAAAATACAATTTTGATTGTCTTTCAAGTACACACACTGGTCACTGAATTAGAATACCAAGCTCAATATTTTATTGAAGCACCTTCTGATGAACAATTGCTGTGATTTGTTTGGGCATCGAGGCTACACATGCTTCAGAAATACATTTACGTGCAGAAAATACCATGCATTGGCTATGTGTAGCTTTTTAGGTCTTGTAAGATGCGTCTTTTCATAATATGGACACGCGAGCTATGCGGTGGACAGGGAAGGTGTTCGAAGTTAAAGTATTGTTCAGTGAACCAATTTGGAAAACTTATGGCACGATATATACTTGCACTATCGTCCATGAAGAATCCACCACCGTCAGGGTAAAAGTACTACATTTCAGGGTGTACTTGATATGCTTGTATATCTAAGTATCTCATTGCTGTTTGTTTACCATCAAGAAAACCAGGGTACCACTAACATGACAGAAAAACATACCTCTTATCATAATACTACTTCCAGACCTTTGTACAGTGCAAATAGAGCTAGATGGATTCACGGTTTTGAGGCCTTATCGCCAAATTCGATTTTTCTCATCAATGAAAATAAGGTGTAGCTTGATTCGTCCGGCCACATTAATCATTTCTAATCCTCAGATGTTTAAGTTTTTCTTTCCCCATACCACTGCAAACAAATATTTGCAATTCTGATAGAAATCATGGGTTTTCTCATAGGCACCTGGCCATGCATTCCTATTTTCTTCAATTCTGTGCGCATGGTTCAAGCTCAAATATGTTGGGAAGAGATTTGATTGATGATTTGTGTCAGTTGAAGCAGTGTAGATTCCTTGTTCTGCAGATTCTACAATTCGGCAGAAACGAAGCCTATAATCCTCTTGAGAAAAGTGTGCTCGGACCACAGTTACGTCTTCTAGAGAAGGACTGTGGGTTATACTTCCAAATTTTGAAAACCTTAGATATGGCTGCTTTCGAGAATTCAGTGATATTTGCTGTCTTCAAAATCTAATCCTCTGCTGAACGGGAACTAAAATAAGCGTTTTTTCAAATGGTGAAAGATCTGCCGTTTTCCCCATTTTACTTCATTCAAAGTAAAAAGCACTCTTACACTTTGCTCATAATATCCTTCTAACCAAGTGTTTTATAACCTATGTCATAAGAAAACTTACATACTCCTTCCCTAGCACGCATTCAAATGCAAATGTCAAAGGTTTCTAATTCATCGGTCAGTGTGTATAGTTATAGTGAAAAAATATATCTAAATGTGTGAAGTTATATACATATATATATATATAATGTTTTAATATAATGCAAAAATGTTTATTTAACCAGTTACTTCGAACCACGTCGTGACATCAATTTCTGAGCTTGTTGTATATTTTGAGTTCCTAGGTAAAAAAATAAATAAACTACGTCTTCTTTAATTAAAATGTAGGTTAAATTGCTTTCTGAAAAGCTATAGTTTACTGAAAAGTCACTGTAAAACTAATGACAACATTGTAAATTCATGAAAGAAATACGTTATTTTTTCAAAAAATTTCATGATTGATTCAAAATCAACTGAAAGAGGTTTTCATATCCATTCAATCTTGTGTCTATTAGACTTATACTGAAAATCATATGTTCTCAAATTAGACGTCTCCAGCGTGGGCGAATGGTACCGCGGCAAAAATCATGAAAAGTCGGCTAAAATTCAGAAATTATTAAAAAAAGAAAATTAAACATGTTTTTCTTGCAACTGTCATAACATACAAAGAACTGCCCTAGTATTAACCTCCACTGCCTTTATTCTTCATGCTGTTGTTGATAATTAAAGATTTGATGAACATTTAAAGGGGTAAACTATTTGGTCTGCACAACGATAACTATAGGTCTAATCAAGTAAGTACTTATATTTATAGAGAGCGTGTTCTTTGTTTTTTTCATTATAAATTAAGCTTTATCTATTATGTAATAAAACTTTTTTTGAAAATGTGTTGCCTGTTTTAAGGAGCAGATTTAAAATATTTTCTTACAAGTTGTTGTTTAAATAACATATTATGGAATAAAATGCTAACAATTTCGAGTAATTAAATGCTTTTAAAGATAATTTTGCAAGCTTAAGCTTTATGAAATGAAACTTTCTTTAATTTAATCTCTACTTTATTTGCAGTATTATATATAATTAACAAAAATTGGCACTTTAAAGCCTACTAATTTAAGCGATCCAAGTTGGTTTGTCTCATTTCGTGGAAAGGAAGCTCATGACCAAAAGAAAACTCAAAGAAAAATAAGGAAATATGATCCTGGCTAACTCACATTGGTTGGCTTTCTTCTCGTAAGAAAAGAAACATGCAGCTGAGAGTAATGCGTTAGCAGTCATAAAATTGTTGCTAATGGTTCAGTTCGAATTAGAAAGGCATTAGGAATTAATCATTCTGATTTAGCATATAAAAGGGAAGAGCTTCGATATATTAAACGTTCATCAGCCCTTCTTCTTAGTGGGCTCCGTTCTGTGGAAAAGAAACCCATAAGAAGTTTAAAAGCTTGGAAATTTTTTCCTGTTTACAGCTTGATGAAAGTATCGACGTTGTTGAACTTGCTGTTCTTGTGTTTGTGTGGTTTGCATTCGAAACTCAAAAAGAAGAAAACATTGATGAATGAAGCGCTAAAAACTTAGACTACAGGTGACAAAATTTTCAAGGCTATCAGCAAATGTGATCAGAAATATGATTTGAAATGGATAAAGCCGTTAAACATTTGCAGTGATAGATTGGCTGCAATTGTTGGAAAAGTGAAGGTTACCATGTCTAGAAATAAGCACTTGTAGTGCCTCCTTCTCACGTTAATCAAAGTGATGATCTTGATCAACATTCAGATTCGTGGCACGATCTAAATGCAGCATGGCTGGAAAGTCATTGAATCAAATGTGAACTAATTACAAACAATCAATAAGAGGAATTTATTTTTATTATGTAAAACACACTAGAAATGCGATTACGCAATTTTCAGATGAGATAAGCTACAGGGTAAAAAAATCTTAATTCGTACTTATCTGAATGAGATTCAACATCTCATACTTGGCAAAACCAAAATCTTTCTTAATCATGAACCGTAAAACTGGCTTCGGCAAAATGGTCCTGGGACGAAATAATGTTGCGATATCGTTCACAAGAATCTGCCTTCAATTATAATCTATTATATGCAATCATCTATTTCGTTGACAATTTATACGTTTTCGGCATTGATGTTCTTTTGTGGTGCACAACTATTTTGGCTTAAATTGTCAAATTGATTGGATGGAAGAAAAACCAAATAAGAGGCGATAGATCTCGGGGAGAGCCCATTGTTTAATAAGAAGAGGCAGAATATGCTGCTAGCTGTTATTATATCATTCATTGACATTATCTAGCATCTAGAAAGATGCTGCAAAATTTAAAACTCATAGTAAAGGAGTTCTGTGAAGATAACCATGTTGAGAGCCGTTCGTTTTAAGTTCACCTTTTGATACTTCCCGAATCATTTCCAACGCTTGCTGAGCACAAAAGGATAGTAACTGTCAAAGACAAAAATTTTAAGCAGACTGATTGAATTATAAGATGCATTGATGCACACATGTAATGAGATGCACTTTATACCACATTTAATTGAGTTGGGTTTAATTGTTCTATCTTTCCAATACCTTTGGAAAACTAAATGAAAAAAATTCATTTATCTTCATATGAAAGAAGGCGCATAGTTACAGAAAATGCTCCCTCATGTGAGAAAGAATTATATATGAGAGAACATTTATGTAAATCAGCGTTTCTCAAACTGGGAGGTGTGTCCCCCATGGGGCATAATAACTCTAAAAAGAGGGTGTAAGCATATCGATAAGTCGAAAATAAAAGGTTTAAAAATTACAAATTTACTGAAAAGAAGCAAAACAAACTAACTTCTGATCTAATAAAAATAAAATACACATTTATACTGATATAATAAATGCTTTAGTTCTGAACAATGTATGTAATAATTATTTTATCAACACTAAGTTAAGAACAAGATTAATAATTACTCGTGACTCCCATGGGCCTGCCTTATACAAATATGTGCAAAACTTTATACTAATCTTGATAATTTATAAGGTTTATAACTAATATATATATATTATAGCTATAGCGTCAAAGTACATTTTTATTTAATTCAATTTATTATTATTGTATGCAGGGGACGCGATGAAAATTATGATTAAAAATTGGGTCACAAATACCTAAAGTTTGAGAAGTAATGGTGTAACTGATTGAGCTACATCTAATCTGGAATTTCCATCTTTATGAGAATTTAAGTCATTTCATACAACTACAGAGTTTATTTTTGTAAGAAGTATATAAACCATTGTATATTGTCTTGTAAAAATTCAGATTTTTAATTAGTTCCCTTTTTTCATTCAGTCTTTTTTCACATAAAGCAAATTTTTAGTTCATCGTCATTAAGATACTAATTTGGACAAACTAGAAAAAATCCAACTCAGCGCTGCTAGAATTATCACAGGTTTGAGGCGAAGCTGCCCTACAGAAATTGTACTCTTCGAGGCTAATTTGCAACCTCTCAAAACTAGAAGAAGGGCTAACCTTATCAAATACTTCAATAAACTCTCTAGCTATGGCCAACATAATAAAACTTCACTATATCTTAGCAACTGGGGCAATAATCAGACACTAAAGAAAAATAGCCCTTTCAATGAAGCAGATCTACATTTCCCTTTTAGTGATGTTGAGCCTCACTCTCTAAAGTCTTGTCTCAGATAGGCAAAAGGATCCCAAAAGTGCATTTTCACTTTGACCTTTCTACTCCTGTCGTTAAGGGGGATTTCATTCCAGATCATCTTAGGCTGTTAGCGTTGGAGATCATTGATTGAATCTCTAGTGACGCCATTAAGATCTATACAGACGGCAGCAGACTAAGTAATCGAGTAGGTAGTGGCATTTACATTGAGCAACGTAGAGAGAGGTCTTCCATAACCCCGATTTTTCCTTCGTCTTTAAAAGTAAACTTATTGCAATAGAGCACGGCCTTGAGGCAGTTCTTAATGAACAAGACTTCGGAGACCTCTGGATCATCTCTGATAGTCGCAGTTCTCTCCAACATCTTTATGACTGGATCACAGTCAGAGACAGGGCTGGCGTCTCCATACTTCAAAAACCTTCACAAATATCAGAGTCCCATGATGTTCATTTCCAGTGAATTCCATCCCCTGTTAACATCTTTGGAAATGAACAAGCAGATCTCCTGGCTAAAGAGGGTTGTAATGCTTCTCCACCTATCTCTTCAACCCTCACCTACTCTGAACATCAATTTTGGGTTACATCTGAAATTTTAAAGGTGTGGATGACCCCGCCCAACCATCACTGGTATGAAAGCTAACATCCAGGATCCTCATTCCTACTTAAATGTGGCCGAGCCTCTCAGACTGCAATCTCTAGATTGAAAATTGGCCACATAAAGAGTCTTTCCTTTTATGGAGGTAGGAAGACTTTTGCTCTTTGCACCAAGTGCAAGACTCTGCAAGCCTCTCCAGATCACATCTTGGACTGTTTGGGACTTTCGAGGGAGGATCTTTTTCCTCTCCCCTCCGGGTATTGGACTTCTTAAGGGTCAATGGTCTTTTTTTTGGGGTCTTGTCTGACTCCGTCAGACAGACTGAGGATTAGCCACAACAACAACAAAGTTTATTTTTATAAGAAGTATATAAACCATTGTATATTTTCTTGTAAAAATTCAGGTTTTTAATTAGTTCAGTCTTTTTTCACATAAAGCAAATTTTTAGTTCATCGTTCATAAGATTTTAAACAAATACACTTACACATAAAACTCCGAGTTATTAAAGTTATGTAACTGATAAGATTGTCTTTCAGAAAATAAGGTTTCAATGCATAAAAATGAGAAAAAATCTATGAGTAAAAAAAATGCTTTGCAACTAAATTAAAACTTGTATTGCTAATATTTGTAATATTTACAGGAAAAGATATATTTTTAATTCACCCCCGTGTAGGGGTCTAAAAATTTAATCTCTTAATTGATACTTACTGAGGAAAATATTTTATGAGAAGAATCTTTTCATTAATCTTTTAGTATATTCAATGATATAAGCTTCAATTAAAATCCTGTTTTGATCGAAAGGCAAAACCTCTGTCATTAATTATAGCCAGCTAATATTATTATCATTTATAATTAAAAAGAAAACTTTCATTAAGGAATGATTTATGAAAAGTAAGGGGTTCATTTAAATAAAAGATAACGAATATTCTGGATGTTTGTTATTAACATAAAATAATTTTTTAAAAATTCTCGACGAATCTTTAAATTATGTACATTTACACTAATTATAACAAATTTTAAACTAGTTTGATGAATTTGAAAAATCTTTTGATGCCATGTTGAGAAAAATTTCTAATTTTTTTTTATTTTTATCTTTTAAGATGAAATTAACTGTTAAATAATTCTCTTTCAGGTAAATGGGCAAATTTATCTATTGTTGATTTTTGATTTTCTTAGTCAGCACTTCAAGTTTATAAGAAATTTATTTACTAAATAAATCAGGCCTTACAAGAAAATTTAAATGATTAATGGAATTTTACATATTTTTAATATGTTTATCAAATATATGAAAAAATAATTGTACAATTCTATGACTGCTCTATGCTTTTATGAATAAGTATCAAACTTAGCATTACAGATTCAGCTAACAGTTTAATCTTTGCACCATTGCTAAATCATTGTTAAAATAGAACATAATATTAGTTACATAATTTTATGCTCAGAGAAATTCAATTCCGTTGTATATTACATATATATGAATGTTAAGTTTAAAAAGAACTGTCATAAAAAAGCATTGTATAATGGTGACAAATTACGATTAAACACATAAAAGTTTTAAAAATTTCCAAACATCATATTAATTTAAAAAATTAAAATACATCATACTAAGCGTAATACTAAGAACACACAAATTATATATATTTACATTTGTATTGTTTGTTTAAAGCAGCAGGATTTCACAATAAGTTGAATATTGGAAAATTTTCGCTTTTTTATTGCAGTGATAGCATTTAACAATAGTGTTATGCCCGTAAAGCTTTAAAATAAAAAAATATATCAAAAGTTACAAATCACAATGAAAAGTAGTAATAATCAATAAAAGTTTCACACGTTTTCTTTTCTCATCTCTAGATACGAGTTCAAGAATATCATTTTAAAATGTGAAGGGGAGTTACGTTTTTATTATTCTGGTACAAGGAGGAATTACCTTTGATTGCATAGCCGTATACAAATTGTATTTTTAAGTTCTGTACTTAAAAAAATTCTCCTTTGGGTATATTGATTACTATATTCTTCAGATAAAAGAGGTACTTCACCTTAATATAAGAGAATTATACTCAGTTTAAAAAAAATTCTTATTTTTGCATTGGTATATGTCCTTTTTAGTATTAGTTTTGTCATAGTTTTTAAAAACATTGCAATAAAACTATTAATTACCGAGGAAATAGTATTCCATCTGTAATATGCAAGAAATATTACCTCGAACTATTGAAAACTTATATATGCGTCTAAATTAATCTCCCATAGTAAAAAAACCTTTAAGAATCAAAATGTTTAAAATTATTTTTCAGAAAATTATAAAATTGTGTCAAGTTTCCAAAAAATATACTTCCTTAAGATTCTGTGGAGAACCTCTGTCAACGAGCGCACGCGCACGAAAAAGACATTTATCTTTAAAATTAATTTGGCTACTTCAAACATTGGTTTGATTTGTATGAGTAGATTGTTACCCTGAACTATTTTAAGTGATTTACTTTTCTTTGTTTTTATCTGATATACAAAAATTATTCGTGTTATAGGAAAACCATCTCTTTCAGTTCCCTCAGCTTTTTTTTTTATCTACGTGTAAAATTTCATCACAAATTTGAAATATTTTTCCGTGCTTTACAACTAGCAATATATTGTTATTTTTTTTCCTATAACCAAAGATTGATTTCTATACAAAAATTTATTTCTCCTTCTTTCGAAATAATTTTAATTATTTTAAATATTAGTGAATTTAAAGCCACTCTTTACAAATATGTAACTTATAAGGAAGTAAAAATTCTTTGAATTACTTTACCCAAGTGGAATTTATGTATTGTTCATAGTAAATATTATGAAGAAGTATAACACAAGATGCTGTAAAAACTGCCACGAATTAATAAACTCAATGTAAGAGCTACCACAAATATTTAAAGTAGAATTTCAAAGGCACATCCTAAGATCTCATAACATTATCTTTTGAGAACTTTTTAAAAAGAACTTTAAAGGAATTATAATTGAGAAAAATATTTTTAATAAATTATTCATACAAGAAAATTCGGTTAATTGGCAGCTGTTTATAAATTTAATCCAAAATAACAAATATTTCGTTTAAAAAATATCCAAATCATTCGATATTTTTATTATTCCAAATATATTTAATATTTCTACATTGAAAACGATTTTTAAAATGTTACTCTGATAGCTTTGCAAACACAAACAGTAAGAAATTTTAAATTTTAATTATGTGGAGAATAACTTTTAACAGAATTGTGACACCTAATTAGTTAGAAGTGACGCTAATAAAAATAGTGTTTATGCCTGTTTATTTACAGAATAATAATACATTCGAAGGTAATTAATGCATAACATTCTGAACTTGCACAGCGTTCAGAATCAATTTTACAAATTTAAGAATATATTTGAATAATCTCTGTAAAGAAACTATACTATCTCCAGTGTGTAACAATTATCAAAGACCCTTACTTTTGTTTTATAAAATGAAATATTTAGATTGTAAAAAAGAAAACTCCATAACTCAAAATTAGTCAGTAATTCATAATAATCGATAAAAATATCGTTTTGCACTTAACCCCTTCTCTTGAAAAACTCAAAAATTATGACTGATTTTCTAGTAAACAATAACATAACTCTGATGTGTAAAGCTTTAGTTAATAAAATGAAAAGAAATATTTTTAAGAAATGCACTATGAAAATTATATATAAACAATATAGGGAGACTAGTCTTGAAATAAGTCCGGAATAAAGTATTATATATTTTTACTACACTGGTGAAAATAATTAAAGGAACATAGGTTTTTTCAATAAAAAGAAAACTAATAAAGCTAATAATACCAAACCTGGCCAAAATATCATCAGATATAAAACCAATATAGGGAAGAGGGATGGGCACAACACGCAGCCCATACCCCATGTCCTATACAGTAGCTGATCAAAACCCTGTAAATCAGTGAAAAACGTGTCTAATAAGGTGTATGATCGTCTCTAACAGCTACACAATTTTCATATCAGCGTTTCGTTATGTTTACCAGGGTCCTTATTAGCCTTTGTGGCAACCGCACCCACTCTTGCACCAAGGCACTTCTGAGCTCATCGATGGTCTCTGGAGCGGGTTTTTGAGCTGCAATTGAGCTGTATTCGTTCACCAACTGCGCCTTGTGTGGGCGTGCGTTATCGTTCGTAAGAGGAAATTTGGTCTATATTATCCGAGGAAAAGTCTGATATAGGGTGCAAGAGATTCTCGTCCCTGTACCGCTTACTTGTCAGAGTACCTCTATCAAACACAAGAAGGTCGATATACCTACCTGCAATCATGCCCGCCCAGACCATCCCCCTACCTATAGACCAGAGGCCCCAAACCTTTTTTGTCTCATAGATCTCTTGCCATTTTTTTTCGATTTCGGGTAGACCCTTGCTTACCTTATATTAATGTCTTGCAAATTTATCAACTTAAATGTCTTTTTGGCAGCTGGTGCTACTACTTTAAAAGAATTAAATTTCTAATTGTAGTGAAGCATAACATTTAAAACTTAAGAATCACATATTAATGAATTAAAATTAAAATCAAATTATACCATAAAATAACTCAACAAGAAGTAAATGCTTTTAATGAAAGAGATGAATCTGGTGCTTCAATGACAGATTTTCAACATTTAATATCAATATAGTCAGGTTTAACCCTCAATATCCTTTGTTAGTAAATGCCCAGTTTTTTTTTTTTTTTTTTTTGTCTTTCTCTTTCATTTTTTTTGTTTTGTTTTTGAGATATTCAAACCCAGTGAAACTCCCTCTCACTAAGAAAAGCAATTTAAAACTTTCTCATGATATTCCATAATTTGCCATAATTATCAAGTATGTCTTTTTAAAGCCAAAATTGCTGACATCCATTTCTAAACTTTATTTTAAGATCTTCGTTAGGACCTATTCTGATCAGTTCCTATTGTAATAGGACATTTTTTTTTCAAAGTGACTATATGAAATTATTGTCTACTGCTGTATTACTATAAAAAAGCAATCTCAAACTTAGCTTCAAAATCTGAGTAAGGGCATTTAAATGTTGAACGTAGGTTAAATTGTCCTGACAGACTGTCTCTAACAAATTGTGAAAATTCTCGAAGTCAATATTATACTTCTTTAGCTTAATTTTGGGGGGGGGATGTTAATTGTCCTTGTATTAATAAAATTTATTCTGTCACCTAGTAACTACAAATTAACCTCACTGTATTTAGTAAATGCTAAATTGGTAAAATCTGATTTCCTCTAGATCAAATTTTTTTAAAGATTAAAATCATGATCTGATTTAATGAGAGCCACAAACATAGAGTTCCATTTACAACTCATGGATCCCCAAATTATTTCTTTACTGGTGTGGATCCCTTGCAGGTCGGTATAGATCCCTAGGGGTCTATATAGACCACTTTGGGACTAAATGGATAGACACTGACCTAGACCAGAGTGGTTTTTTCTGACAATGCTAGAGAGCGACTCTCGGGTTCTTTCCAGATGAGAACACGTCTCGAGTTACTGACCAGACTGAATTGCGACTCATCACAAAAGAGAACCTTCACCCAATCATCCTCTGTTCAAGGCAGGTGCACCGGCAACATACTAGACAATCTCTTCTGTGGTCCACAGTCAAATAGACGCACACTACAAGGCATTTGTCATACAGTCCACCTGCAATAAGTATATGGGCAGCAGTTATCCATGAAATGGATGCTTCTGTTGAATTATACAGTTTTGTCTCTATCACGAACCTACTCCTTTTAGCCAGACGTCTCAAGTAATGGTCTTAAGCCAACGTCGTTCTTTTGTGACCTTGGCCTTGTCGACATATCATTGCACCTATTTCGGAATGATTTCCTCAGAGTGGACACCTCATTTCTCAAACCCCCGAGGTCCCAACAGCAGGTAGCCTGTGATTGGCAAACCTTGAGACTTACAACTATCCGCCATCTTTTGGTATCATCTAGAGATGACGACTGGCCATTTTCACGATGGGTAAACATAGAAATTCATAAAACAATGATTGGGCTAAGCTTCCCTTTTTCAAAACATCCTTACGCTACAAGCTTCTACAAACAAGTGAGGTAGGTACCTCTAAATGAAGTCAATCACAGTGCCAATGTCTTGGGATTTCACAAGTCACTGAAAGGCAGAGGTATCCGTGAAGAGCTGAGATATCATCTGATACCTTATTTTGAGTATAGGTGTTAATTATTTTGTTCTATTTTTTTAAAAACACAGCCCCTCATTTAACTGTTTCCACCAGTGTAAAAAGAATTAATGAAGTAAACCCTAAATTTTATATAACAAAATAATTTTAATAACTGAAATTTTTCCGATCACATTTGATCTGTCTTCGGATGCTGTTGGAACATAGTGGCTATGGTTAGGAACTCATGGCTGAAATGTTGCAGGTTCAATTCCTGATGTCTCTAAGGACCCGCGATGTGTAACATTGGGCTATCCTCTAGAACTATCCTCTCTAACTCTTATGCTTTTCTCCCGTCTAGACCACAGATATTAAAACAAATGTTTGGCGCAGTATAGCCGAAATCGGCTCTTGCGCCAATAAACCCCAAAATCACTCACTCACTCTTATTTTTTTTCCTATCTAGCCAAATTGGTACTTTGGGGTAGAACATATTCACGCAAGCGAACGTAACTACTAAATGGAATATAAATACGCTAGTACTGCCTGAATTTTAGTCACTTGTTCCTGAATTGGGAGCCCAGAATTTTTGTTGCTTAGTCATTCAAGGATAATGGAAGATTTCTTCTTTCTCAATCACTAATGCGTTCGGATCCCCCAGGAGTATCTGGTTAATGAGCATGGCTTCCCCTTTTACCAAAATGAAGAGGAGGTACTGCAACAAATGTCTTAAGGGGCCCGGTGCACATTAAGTCTGTTGAGGCTCAATATGCGCTCGTTGGTGTGTTATGGTAGTTAGGAAATGGTGGTATCAGCCCAGGTGTCGTCTACGACACTTGACTGTAATTCTAAATAAACGAGGTTCGTTACCAAAGGTCCTTGTGTTTCTTTATAGTTCAAAGCTTATAAACCCTCCCTAACTTTCTTAATCTATCATCGAAATAAATAATACTTTGAAAAAACTAAAAAACACCCTTTTATAGTTACCCAAACTAAGTTTTAACTTGATCTTTTAGTCGCCAAATCTAAAAATGGTATCTGAAATTAGTCGCCATAAGGATCTGAAAATGAGAAGTCGATAATCTTGATGATCCTGATCAAGACAATGGAGCAAAATTATTAAGTTATTGTATTGTCTTTGGTCCTGGACAAGTAAGTAAAATTTCGAATTAATCTGATCTTTTGAAAGGGGTAAAAACGGAGTTCAAATATTTCGTTACATAAAAGTGATGCTTATAAAATGTTTATAAAATGGAGTTAAAAAGACATGAATAATTCACTCGATAAACATAAGTTCGAAGATTTCTCACAGCATTTATGAATACCTGCCTTTCATCAAATCTTATCAGCCACTAATTCATTCTTTTCTTTCCCCCCTCTCCTGGCTGATTGCCCTTCTGAACGTAGAGATCAATAATAAGTATGATAACATTTTCTGAGCTTCATCTTAAATTGCATCTCACGGATTAAATTAAATTTTCTGCACAAACAGGTGCTGATTAGTAAATTGATTACCAGCTGCAGCACTAAATCCTTTAATGAATCTGATTCCCTAAACTTACTATTTTAGTAATCAATATTGCCAATCTCAAACAGCTAAAAGACGTTGCTTATCGAATAGAGTAGAACGTCTTAACTAAGTGGACCCAGAACTAATGCGACTAGGTGCAAATGTTGATACATTTTGATAAATGAAGTTAAATAAATGGATATGTTATTTTGAACCAGTCATCCTTCACAAGCAATGTCAAATTGTAAATTACTGAGATATCTTCATTGAATTAGAAATAAATGCTTCCTAAAATTTCAATTTTAAATAGTATCCTGAAGAAAATATATTTTTCTAATGATTCACATGTGCTTTAAGTTGATAAAAATGGCTCTAGCATCTCTGTCGGGATAAAAAAAAATATGAGGTATAGGATTGGGCAGTAATTAAATGCTTTTATTTGATTTTTAAATGCATTTATTCTCAGAAAAATTGAGCAAAAACGTAAAATATGTTTAATTTTAGAATTTTTAAAATTTATTTTTCATTTTATTATTTAGTACTAATTATTATTCAATATTTTATTATTTTTTATTCATTGTTACTATTTTTATATGATGGTATATTTAGAGTTAATTGTTAAATTACTCTATCGTAGCAAATAAAATATTAGTATTGAGTGTTATCGCAACCATATTGACAACATTAAATAAAACCGCATGAATTTGTAAAACGGAATACAGTGACAACTGACAGGAAAACGAAACGAGTAGTAGAAAAATACTATGGGGAAAAAGTTTGTAATTATAAATAAATAATAAGGGAAAACTAATTTTCCTTATTAACTTTCCTTGTTTTATTATTATTAGTTTTATGTTATGTTATTATTATTTTAGTATTTTATATAATTATAATAATAATAAGAAGAAAATTATAATATTAATAAAATAATATTATTATAATTATATATTATGTTTTGTAAATTCAATAAATCCCAGATCTGCTTGTTAGTGTTCGAGCTTCCCATGCCAATGAATGGTTAGGCTTAGAAGGGCAGCAAAAGAAGAAATATGAAACGAAGTACAGTTGACGCTCGTTAATTCAAACCTTCGATAATGTGAACCTCTCACTAATTCGAAGTATATGCTCAGTCCCTAGAATAACTCTTGATATTTCGAACTAAAAACAATACGTTTTGGTACACTCAATATTTTGAAGAAAAATATGTGGCCGTCCAGCACAGCCGTCCACATTACAACATGTGGTAATTCGAAGTGATCTAATAAAGCTCTCGACAATTCAAACTCTTACTATCATATAGAGCCCTGTAGATAATATATTAACATATATGTTTTGTGTTGTATTGTCTCTGCTTGTCTCCTCTATAATGTAGCCCCTTTGATGACCATTGGAGTTGACTCTGATAACTCTGACAGAAGCTAAAGTAAACAAACTACGCAACTTTTTCCTTCAAAATCATGCTGATGCGGACATTTTTCAAGCTTCATTTATTCTAGAAAAATCTATTGACAAAGTTAGATTGAATGCTGTAAATCAAAAAAAAAGATAACACACGTTTCGTCAAAAAAAAATTAATTATGTATAGTATGTATTCTTTTAATAGTTGTTTTTAATACATAAATGCTTTTAATACAGGAATTTTAGCTTCTGTTTAATATTTATACTGTGTATAATATATACTTTTTTAAGGAAATAAGTTAATAATAATTAAAATAAGTTTATACGTATGTACAAATGCTGTTTTATTACATAGTTTCAAATTTAAATGTGTGAGAAAAAAATTTCTCTTCCTGTATTTTGGGTGTTTTTTCCCACCCTCTTGATAATTCGAACTCTTGAAAATTCGAAGTTTTTCATTGGTCCCTTCAACTTCGAATTATTGAGAGTTGACTGTACATGGATGTCATTTCAGCGCCTACGATACTTGCGAAACTGGAGTTGCCAATTTGATGAGTTATCTTGATAGTTGACATGGTTGCTATAGTATGTATAAGTACCAAAATATGCACTTCCTCAGCTTATTTAGAACATCTTTGCAAAATTAAAAGAAAGATTGAAAAAATAAATCGTGTTTCTCCCTTTTTTCCAGTGAAAGCCTTTTTTTCATGTCTTCATTGCGTTCACTAGAGATTAGAACAGTGAAACAAATGTATACAGTTTTGCATTGTATTAGTTGAGAGCAGCGTTTTACAGAAAACGAAAACTAATTTATTCAGTTTTTGTTATCATCTACACTTATCTTGACATGGCACTGTTTGAATTATTAATTAAGTTACTCATTTCACTGTTCTTAAAAGAAATTCATTTATCTGATTCTGCCATATTGGATATTTTATGAATTTTATGGGAATGTTTTGAATGATTTAAAACTAATAATAAAAAGAAAAGAATAAAAAGAAGAAGAAATCCAGCTTTAGGAAGCTACTGAAATATATTTTTTTCTAATATTTTGAGGTAGTTTAAAAGGAACATTATATCGTTATCTCCAAACATTATATTGTTATCTTAACTATACATTGATTAAATTAAAACCATATCAAAAAAATTTTAATTAAAAAAAAATTCCCTTAAAAAATTAGAAAGATATAAAAATTTAAGATTTTAACAAAAAAGGAATTCTGAAATATTTTATACACTAAAGTAACAGTTACATGCTCTGTAGGATGAAGCAACAAAGGGTATTTTTATCCCATTTTATACACTAAAAATATGTAAACAAAAAATTTACATTTTCATTCCATTTCCAATTGAATGCTGTAAAAAAACTATTAGTCATTTTTCCTTGATTTGATTTTAATATACTTCACACTCTAAAGCAGGGAGTACACAACTTTTTTTCTGTCGGGGCGCATACATATGTTAGCTATTTCAGGCAAGCCGCATACATATGATGGCTATTTCACTCGGGTCACAACATAAGGATTAATGGAGAGGAGAGAAATGCTTTTAGATGAAAATAACATAGAAAATTTAAAAAGTGGAAATTGATTAAAATATTAAAATTCCTATTTTGCATTTTTTAATTATTATTTTTTTTTGTTTTCCCTGATTTTCTTTCTAAATTGGAAGCAGTTAAGAATCAATCGTTCACAATTTCTGCATCAGTAAATGGTTTTATATGATTACCAATGATGCAATAAATTCCACTGGGTGCCATTGACATTACCACTACCAAAACACTCTTTTGCAGTTGTAAGGATTATTCAAGAAAGCCTATTTATCATCTCTTGAAAGATATCTTCGAGGAAAAGTGTCATTGAGCAATTCCTGTTAATAGTACTATTTAAATACTCTTTCGTGACAAAAAAAAATCAAACAACTACAGAACCATGCTTGTTTTTCACTACAAAATAGTCAACTTCCCAATCGTCCTGAAGCAATCTATTTTCTTCGAATATCTTTCACTTGCAATATATGAAAGATTATTAAAAATTAGTTCCACTCATAAAATGGTTGCTACTGCACTGTTGTCTATTAGTATTAATCAGAAAAAATATATCAATTCGCATTCATACGACATCGGTAGCAAAAAGCCAAATTGATATATTTGATTTTTTAACAAAGAATTTCCCACCAAACTTTCATTAATAATTGAATTTCTCAGAGCAATGAGCTATTACCGAGCCACTTAAAAAGGCCCGATGGACCGCATGTGGCCCGTGGGTCGAAGATTGAGTATCGCCGCTGTAAAGCAACAAGATGTCCATTTCTAGCAGACTTCAAAAATTTGGACCATATTCAAGTGGCAAGGATGACACCTGATCTGTCAGCCCCCTCTCCAAGTGACAACGGAAGGATTTTCAACAACAAAAGGGTTAAAGGTGCATCAACCGCTCCTTGAGGATAGAGTGTGACAACAGTGGCATTAAGGCTATAAATCATGACACACCGACAATGAGTTCCTGACCATAAAGGAGTGACCATGATAGCCGGAACTTGGCTATCATGGTCACTCCTTTTTGTTGATAAAACCCTCTGAAGAAATTATAATAACTGAACATGATATATATAATTTCTCAAACAAGTGAAAACTTAAAAAATCCACTTACATGAGTATTGAGTGGTCACTGTAGTCCAGTGGTTATGGCCACGAACTCGTGAACAGAGTATCACAGGTACACTGGTGTCCAAAAGTAGAGCATGATTGATAATTATGTGAATAAAGAAGGAACTGTAAATCAGAATGGCGGGAAACGTGATATGCGAGTGTAAAATGGTTATAAAATAAGGAGCAAATCAAAAGAATGATAATAATTAATTTTACTATCCAAAGTAGCAGTTTGAAAGAAAACTGAGCATTGCAAGGATTCACACTTTAAAGAAAAAATGCAAGAAAAAGTTAAATAAAATACTGATGCCGCAGTTTAATAAGGCGTGTGGTCACCTCTGACAGCCAGGCACGCTGCACAGCGATTTACCATACTTGCTATGAGATTATGAAAGAGTTGTGAGCTCAAACTGTTCCAAGCTTCTTCGAGAGCTCTCTTCAGTTCTGTAACGGAGTTTAGTGGGTGCGAAAGGGCCGCAATTTGTCTCACGAGCATATCTCACACATACTCAATAGGATTTATATCAGGGGAGTTCGCAGGCCACGACATGCGCTAGATCTTTTCCGTTTCAAGGAAGTCATCAATCAGCACCGCTCGGTGACATGGCGCATTATCATCCATGAATATGAAGTCAGGACCGACAGCACCTCGAAACAAGCGAACATAAGGCTCAGAACTTCGTCTCTGTATCTTTAAGCAGTCACAGACCCCGTGTCAAAGAAATGGACGTCTGTGCGGCCGTCCATCATGATGCCTGCCCATACCATTACTTCCTTTGACGGAAAATGATGTCCTTCCGTTATGTTTCTTGGTTCAACGCGTTCCACGTTCTCTTCATATTGTTACCCACCGAGAAGCACTACTCAGACTAAACTGGGTCTCGTCAATGAACATCACTTGACCCACTCTCCCACACTCTAATGTTGATGTTTCAAACTCCAGTTCAAACGAGCGCGTTTATGCGCAGACGTAAGGAGAATGCAAACTGCTGGTCTTCTGGCATACAGGCCAGCATGATTGAGTCTCCTGTAAGCAGTTTGTCTCGAAATTCGTATTCCTGGTGCGACTGTGAGCGCCGAACCCAGTGCTCTGGCAGTACTGCCCCTCTGACGTCACGCACTTCTTACCAGATACCGGTCTTGGCGAGGAGTTGTGACTCTTGGTCGACCTGATACTGGTTGTCGGGTAACATCTTCCTTTCTTTGAAGCCTCTGCCACAGTCTTGAGATCACAGACTGGTCCCCATTCAGAATTCGAGACACTTCGGTTTGTGATCGTGAGGATTCCAGCATTCCAACGATTCTTCCTTTCGTAAACATGTCCAATTGGCGTCTTTGTGCCATCATTCACCTTGTTTGAGGGTTAACAACGTTCCTTCGCACAGCAGTTGCACGAAACTTGTATGAACTGGCTATACTGCGTGAATCGGTTTCTTCAAGTTCCGACATGCTCCGGTGTTTCGCGCAGGACGTAGTCGACTGAAAAGTTTTGCATAAACTCAATGTTTCTTCTTCACCCAATTAATATCCGCAAGAAATTTGGAATAGTTTTACGAATATTTACTCCATGTTTTTTGCACTTTACGATTTATGCTTAACTTTTGGGCACCAGTGTACATGTCTTGGTGGTACTGAAGTCCCGCCGTGTAGACGTTGCCATTGCACGTTACATCTGCCAAACCTCAATATCCTCTCATTGGGAAGGTGTGGAACTTAGGAAAAGAGGTACCAGGTCCAGGCACCATCCTCGTCACCTAACCAAGATTTAAAATTACGTGGTCCGTCGTCAAAAGGTCTTGTGTTATTTTTTACTGCGACATCAATAGCTCTCACTCATAAACTTAGAAAATTAATTTGCAGTTTTTCTCTTTCACTCTCAACCTCTGCAGTGATTTTTTTCTTTCATAATTTTAAAAGAAATCTATGGATTGTTTTCTGCATAATTAAAAAATATATATTTAATTCGGAAAACAATCAACTAACTTTATGTGGCTTATAACTGCAGGATTGTTTTTCTCCTGATCATTTACATATTACTTTCGAGAAGGACAACAACTAATTTTGTGAAGGAAATTGTTAATGCATTTGTTAAAAAAAAGAACTTAGTTAACAAAGACATTTTAATTAACAGAAATGAGTTTTTTCAAGCTGAAATTTCAAGAGAGTGAGTACATCCAGCTTTTTTTAATCTCATCATTGAAGGTTTCTTTTTCTTAAAAATCGCAGAAGGGGATTTGTTTTCGTAATAGTATTAAAAATACCTTATAAAAAGCGAAGCAATTTAAGTAAGATATCATTCACTAGATAAAGGTTCCGTTTTTTTGTATTAGATAACAGAAAAAACCAACAGATTGAATATTTCCATATTTCTCATGATTAAATGAATTTCAAAGGTGGAAGAAGAAAAATTTTTAAAACGTGAAAGAAAACACATATTAATTTTTCATTTTAAAAGAAGATAAATAAATAAAAAGTTGTTGCGCGTAAGTTTGGGGTTCGTCTACTTTATGCTAAGACAGGTCTAAAGAAGCAAAAAGTTCTTCAAGAGCGATTCAATTCAATGACAAAAACAATCTTTAAAGTACAGGACAAACAATAGTAAAGATCGTACAAAAAATTCCAGAAGATCTCAAACACAACTATCAGTATTTAAAAATGCAGGGAAGTAAAGATAAATATTATGCGTAAGCAACCACTCGGTCGTAGGCGAACATACCGAAGTGAACATTTCAACAGCTGAAGTAGAACGATTTCAGTTTAAGGAAGAATAATCTGCGCAGCTACCTTCCACCGCTTTCTCGAACAATCCGCTTACGTCATAGCTCATGAGGTCAGAGACTTCTCCAGGAATTTTGAAAATATTCACATGGTTACCAAAAATAATGCCAACTTGTGTGTATCTCCAATATTTCGCATAGTTCCCACTTAAGCACTATTTTAATGTAAGGGACGGCGTTACTTGCGAATATTACAGTTTTTATCATAAGTAAATGCAACAAAAATCAATAATAACTTATTAAATGTAGAGATTTAAATTATTTACATTATTTCAAGATAAAATTATCCACTAATTACCCTAAATTCGTAAAAATATGAAAATTAATATTCTTAAAATATAGAATATTTTAGTGCCAGATTTTAAATTACCTCATTCTATATGGATATTTTTTCAAGGAAATTCCAATTTCTGTTAAACATTTTATGTGAATAAAATTGAATTTTACAAAATTTGTCCCCCTCCCCACAAACTTAATTAACTTCTCTGGTTTACATACTCCAGCGATAATGACGGCGAAACTTAATTTGGAAGGAATTGGTAAAGAAAACGTAAATACATCATTAGGTTAATCATGAAGAGTTCTAAGAGGAAAGTTTTGACTAAATTATTAATGATGTTGAAGAAGTTTTATGAGATAAAACCTTCTCATTTCATAATGAACTAACTATTGCTGACGCTTAGCCACTTTCAAAGTGTAGATTAAATCTATTTCCGTTTGTGCTTTAATTTCAATTTTTTACACGTAAGCAAAAATTATCGAACAAGTTAATTATCACTATATAGAGTAAATCAGATTCCCTTTTAACAGTCTGTAGTTTTGTTAACTTTTAATATAACCTATCACTTGTGTTAAGAATGTTATGAAAAATATTTGTCCTTAGCTTAAAACTTATTGTAAAAAAATCTATGAAATGAATGAGGAAAACAAAATTCAGCCAGAATCGTTGTCTTCAAATTTATTTCATTACCAATGGTTTTTACGACGCGATTATTTTTTTGTTCAATGGTATGTATAAATGGTATGGTTGAATGGTAAGAACTAGACTAGGCATTGGCAACCTGTTACCCTCATACCAATTTACGAATTTGATGCAAATCTTAGTGTAACGCTAAAAATTTAACAGTATTTGAATGGATGATAATTGATAATTTTGAAATGGAGCTAATATTTACATCTCTAGAACAATGGAAAGAAAACTTTTTGGAACTATGAAAAGTTCTGGAAGATAACTATCCATAAATTGACAGTAGTTTTATATTGTTGGATGTATCACTGAGGAAATTTTTGAAAAAAATTGCATGTACTCTGCTTTTCCATTTTGTTCTGCATGTATATGTGAACAAATCATTTCTCATATGAAAAATATGTTGAGCTCGCAAATATATTGTTTAGCAAATGAACGTTCAGAATTTAGTCATAGTGAAAGTCACAAATTATACCCTTAATATTGCATTAAGCTAAGTGGCACTGGGATAAGGGTCGTTCCTACTCCACTTAGTTATATTGCGTATTGTATCTACATTGAATGAGCTCTTATATTTTAATTTTTTTATCTTTTAATAAATGTAAAAGATACACAATATACAACACGTGCAGATTTAATTTTTTATTGACGGAATAGTTATATTTCATGCTGCTTATTTATCTCTATATATATGAAAAAAGATTTGGGGCCTTGTAAGCCTAGTGGTCAAGGTATTTGATCGTGGCTGGCATGTCATGAGTTTGAGCCCCGTACCACTAAAGACCAGCCGTGTAAGGGATCGATGCACGTTAAATCTGTCGAGAGCTCAAACGTCCTCCCGTTAGTGTTGTAAGTTGTTAGGAGAGGGGGTTGCCAGCTCAGGTGTCGTCCTCGTCGCTTGACCACAGTTAAAAATTACAAAGTCAGTTGGTAAAAGCCCTTGTGTAGCTGAACATTGCGACGTAAATATTCACTCACTCATGAAAAAAGATTTTCATGGTTCTGTAATAAATTTATTTATACGTAAGGCGGCGTTTCTCAAACTGTGGGGCGTGCCCCACTAGGGGGGGGGCGTAATAACTCTACAAGAGCGGCGCGAGCATATTGAAAAGTCGAAAATAAAATATCATTTAAAAAAATTATTAATTTATTGAAAGTAAACAAACAAAATGCATTCTGAAATAATAAAAATCAAAATTAACATTTACACTGATATAATACACTTATAAATGTATCAGTATTGCACAATGTATTTTATAATTAATTTAACAATACCAAGTTATGAATAAGTTTAATAACTGCTACCAGTGACATTTATCTTAATAATTTATACGGTTTATAAATAATTCCTTATAACTGACGTTTAAAAGTTACGAGATTCGCTCCCCATTGCCTCAGTTTCCCATGTAGGAGCGAGTATGGGATGTACTGGAGGAAGGTGGAGGGAAGAAAATGAACAAATAAGAAATCCTCTGATATAAATAAATCCTTCGAAAACACACACACACTGTCAAGATCCGTTTATTGCATTCCAAAGCCTTCGGAATAATTTTATGTATAGCAGTGCACAGAAAAGATTGTACTTTGGAAAGGCGTATATATACGGCTGGGTATGTAGTGCACCGGTTGAGCGAGACGTATATATACGTCTATGGTACTTAAGAGGTTAAAGTCATATTGTAGCTTTAGTGCCAAGGTATAGTATTATTGAATTTCTGCATTTTTATTTGTGTGGAAGGGGGGCGCGATGAAAATTATGATTGAATACAGTGTGGCAAATATTGAAAGTTTGAGAAGCACTGACGTAAAAGGTAGTTCGTAAAATGTTAAACATTTGGTTCATTATGGAGCTTTCAATGCATACAAAAAATTATGCTTCTGAGCTATTACCTGTACATTTACCCGTTCATAATTCTGTAGTACTTGAGATTGGGAGGGGGGGGGATGAAGCTTTGAAAAAAAATAAGATAAATTTACTGGCGTACTTGGAATTGAACGCATCGAACGTATAAGCAAGAAAATAGACCTACATTATTCATATAAATTATACAATTTTACATTTACATCAATGACTATGAACAGATGTAGAATTTGTGCAATTAGGGATGGTCCACGTTGAATGGTGAGGGGGTGTAACCCTCTCCCTAGTTTATTGTTAACAAATATTTTGAAATGGTGCAAAATCCATACATGATGAAACTCTAAATCTGCACTCGTAACCTTTACCCTCAAACTCTGCATGCTTTGCCACGGTATTCAAATTTTTCCTAATATTTCCTACTACAAGGCCACTTAAATCATATTGGTAAATTGGTTTGGAATACCCCAGCAACAAGTTTGCCGACTCCTGAATGAGACATAGTATTTTCCTTTTTATCTATGAATGTTATGCGTAAAACATTTTCTTACGTTATATTCTCACTTTCACTTTAAATCGATTGTAAAATTTATCATACTCTTGCAAAACGATATAAGGATTCTGAAAACAAAAACAATGTAGAAAATTCCACACAAAAAAAAAATTCGAAATTTTATTTTTATATACAGTATTATATACAGACTCTTGATAATTCGAAGTTGGAGGGACCAATGAAAAACTTCGAATTATTAAGAGTTCAAATTATCAAGAGGGTAAGAAAAAATTCCCGAAATTTTTTCTAACACATTTAAATTTTAAACTATGTAATAAAACAACAATTTTACATATGTATAAAAATATTTTAAAGCATTTTTAAAAAGCACATATCATAAAGTATAAATATTTTACAGCAGTTAAAAGTCCAGTACTAAAAGAATACATTCATACACAATCCTACGCATCTCTTTTTCACAATAGCGGACCATCTTTTCTGAACACATGAGTAGCAAGGCGACGTGTTAAACGAAATATATGGATGGCTGACAAAAGTTACGGTTAGTTCGCCTGAGGAACCGCAAAACACTAAGAAGAGGTAGCAGACAGATGGTCATCAAAGGGGTTACGTTACAGGGTTACAGGGAAGTTACGCAGAGACAACACAACGCAAAACTTGTAAGCTCCAACCTGTTCATTATGGGACTGCACGTGATAAAATGTGTTCGGATTGTCGTGAGTTTTATAAGATAACTTGGATTTATAGCGTGTTGTAGTCTGACCAACCACAGATTTTACTTCGAAAAATTGAGTGTACCAAAACGTATTGTTTTAGTTCGAAATATATGAAGAGTTTTTCTAGGGACTGAGAATATACTTCGAACTATCGAGAGGTTCGTATTATCGAAGGTTTGAATTATCGAGAGTTGAATATAAACACCCCGTGTACATCGTAACGTATGTTCTCAGTATTATTCATTTTACACAAAGAAATATCACAATAAACATTATTTTTTAATTTTTTTCGTGATAAATCAAAAATATTATGGTCAAAAACAGAGTCTCCTTGTGTTTACTTTCATTTAGTAAGGAACATTTTTATTTTACAATGTACACTTAGGAAAAGATGCATTAGAATTTTTGAGAGAATGCATATTTTTACAATTGTACTTTCCATCATATAACTTTAATATTGTTTTTCTCAACCAAATACATTTTCAATGATTTGAAAAAACAACCTTTTAAGTTGATTGTATTTGAAACTGTTCCAATCAAGTTGTCATTTTGAATAAAAAGAAACAATAGTTATTTATTTTTTAAAAAAAGGTGATTTGATGCCCATTTCCTTTTTTTTTTTTCTTCTCTTCCACAACAAAGACCTTTTTTTCTCAAAATAATTAATTTATATTCTTATAATTCTATTTTAATGAGACTGATCATAAAAATTTTTCTCTAAAAAGGCATGAAAAATAAGCCAAAAAAAGTCTAGAATCTTCAATAAACCATTCTTCTAATATACAATTCAGTTTCCCTGGAACATATATCCTCTAAGAGAAAAAAAGGAAGAAACTTCCATCAGCCACGCTTGATGAGGTGATGAGGAAAGAATGAGAAGCCATGTTTGCAGGGGGAAAAGAGAAAAGAGAAAATGTGCAAGGATGCAAATGATAGATTCATTTTCATGGAATTTTCATTGTAAAATTTAATTTAATTTATCAGCACGTGAATATGGTGCTACATGTTAGCTACATTACTTATTTTTTATTTTGCAGTTTTTATAATAACGGTAACCGACGCTGAATATTAAAAGAGACATTTATAGAGAACACAGTTTACTCTCATGATATTAGAATAAACTGTATTTATAACGACATATCTTTTAAAAATATAACGAAAAGAAGATTTTATAACCTCCCATTAATTACTGATTAAAATATAGGGGATAATTAGAATTTAGGTATAATTAGAAGGTTATTATCGTATGTATATATTCTAATTATACCTAAATTTAATCTTAACGTTAAACCTTGTTTCTTAAGTGTGTTTACATAGAGATTATCTGTAAAAGTTTGCAAGATATTTTCAATTAATTTTGAGCATAAAATAAAGGGAAAATATACTTAGCATAATAAGTTCGATTACAAAATACCTAATAATACAGCATCTGTTTGAATAATAATGAAATTACTTTACACAAACTGTGTTATTTTAGAAAAATTGTCTTCTAAATTGTTCAGAAAGAATTTCTGCAAAATTTAAAATATTATTCTCTTTCATTTTAGAGTTTTATGTTACATTTAAAAACATCTACTTATAAAAACCAGTTATACAATTAAGTATAAAAAAACAATCCCTTATTTTTCATAGTAGTTTTATTAAAATATAATAATGTCGTATCGTGTTTTACAGACACAGAAGAATTAATTTACTTAAACTATATTGTAAATATAATAATCATAGACGTAACACACTTTAAATACCAGTTTATAAATTTTGAAGGCTAAAAATTTATTCCTTCGATTCCCTTCCTGTTATTACATTTTATAGTTTTGCCGAAGCAAAATTAGCTACATTTATTCCATATTTTTATCAGTACCAAACAATTTCAAAACTGAAAAACTCAGCATGTGCACTCTATAACATTTTACCTCTTCCCTTTCAACTTTATATGACTTGAATGTGTTTTGTAGAAACAGTATCGTGAAACATTCATCACTGAAGAAAACTTGGGTATGGGTATTACAATACCTAAAGCAAAACTGAACTGAAAAAATTTCCTAAAAAGAAATACTGTATCCAGAATTTTAACAATTAAATTAAGAAATTAAAAAGTTTCGTTTAAGTATTTAAAAAATACTTATGACTCCTTATGTATATCCTTATAAAATATCAACAATTTTCAAACTCATGACATTCAAATATATACATGTAACATTTGTAAATATACATACATATAACGCAATGTACACGAATGATGGATGAAAGTATAATCGCATAGTAGTTTCGAGTATAAATATTTGAGAAAAATGGCACAGCTCCATCCACTAGGAGCTCGGCCCTTCTCACCTATTCAGAACTAAACTCTACTTATATTAACAACAAGCTGTCACCTATTCCTCCTTCTCATCACTGGTATGAAACTAAACGCAATGGTAGTTCTGTTTACTATCAATGCAGAAGGCAGAAAAAAACCATTTTATCTCGTTTCCGGAGTGGCCACCTCCGAACTTTGACTTTTAATGATGGAGACAAAGTTTTCCCACTTGTGTTAAGTGTTCTGCCTGCCATGCATTTCCAGAACACATTCTTGACTGCCTTTGGCTTACAAAACAAGATCTATATGATGACCCTCTAATGTTGCTGGACTTTTTGAGAGTGAATGAGATGATGGACTTAGCCCAGCTTGGCTAGACATGGAGATGAGCAACAACAACTTACTTGAGAAATGCAAATATATATGTATTATAGGTGTAAATAAAGTAATATCCCGAACTTACACGATAGGTGGGACGGAATGATAACCGCGTTAGTCGGTGTGTATAATTTCTCATGTAAATACATGTAAATTATTTTCAATTCAGGCAAGATACAAAAGAAAATAATTTTTATAAAATGTTTAATAAAATCTTAGATGACACAAATGTACACAATCGCAAACTAAAGTTATTTTGTGATGTAGATGTTTTCATAAAATCTAACAAAATAGTCGGCCGGCTCCAAGACTTTGTTTTCTCACGCAATATTTCCCAGCAGCATGCTAATGATTACTTATTTTCCTTGTTTTGTTGAAAAAATCAGCTCTTCATTGGAGTACGTCTTCTCTAAAATTAGTAACCCTGTGATGGATCTATACGCGGTTCTACTAATCCCTTCATAACTCTATTAGGAAAATATTTATATCAACCAACTTTCACCGGGTAAGGAAGCGTGATTATGTGAATGAAGTTTAGTATATAAATTCTGGTTTCGTGAGTTTGTGAGTTGACATCATTTGAGTTGGAAAGTAGGAAGTAACATAGAGTCTGAGCGTTAGCTGTTAGTTGAAGATTGAAAGAGAGTGGAATTAGTTAGAGGTCTTGGAGTTGCCCAGAAAAAAAGATTAAGGAGCATGGATCCAACGACATTGATCAAGCCAAAGAGATCACCTGCATGTTTCCAGTGTAGGATCTAATGCATAAAAAGTGCAAGTATGGTAAACTTGATTAAGTAGAAGTCAGCTTATTAGTGTGCGACATAGTTATATTTGAGCGTATTCAAGCTATCTTAGATTCAGTTGAGGGTCCGTAGTAGTATAAAATCTCATCTCTGCGCTCTACTGTTTAATCATCTACCTTAATTATATTTGTTTTGTGTCTGATTGATATTTGGAAACAATAAATTAATTAGATTGAAATCATGTCTATGGATCATTCAGTTTCTCCCACACATCTAGCCGGGTTTATAGGTAGACAAGGGGATTCAGATGTAATCAGGAACCGACCGCTATCACAACTCTTTTTCAATTAAACTGAGGCCATCTGTCTAATTACCAACTGCTATTCGATCTTCTAGTGGAGCTGGGTCTATAGACTCAAGTTCTCCAATGTCTTTCACGTGCATTTCTGTGAGCTTCTGATTGTGGGAATACAGCAGTTCTTGAACGTCATCATTAACCACTTTCTAAATTTACTTTCCTGGCATGATTGATAACTTATTCAATCAAATTACCAGTTTCATCAGACTCTGACACTGATTGCGCCTAAGTTTGAGTTAAGGAAGAAAAAAATGAATCGATGACATTTGAAAATAGCATAAGTCGATGTATTACTGTACATAAGCACAATAGATTCAAATATGCATGCACGGCAGATGTAAATACGAGGGCTTATCAAAAAGTAAGGCAACAAGCCCATTCACAAGAAACGTTCTTTCAAAAAGTAATAAAAGACACAAGAACATATCACTTCTCTTCATACTCACCATTCTTATTGAGGCCTTTGTCCTATAAGTACACCAAATAATCGAAACCAGCGTCATAGATATCAGCAACAAGTCTGTGTAACCACGTCTAGAAGGCTTATTGAGCTCCAGCATCGGTTCTGAAATGCTATATAACCTACCAAGTGTTTCTTTAAAGATACTCAGAGTAATGTAGCAATCACCTTGAATCAAAACTTCGGTTGTCATCTGCAGTGGACGTATTTGGTCGTCCTGCTCTTTCTTCATCTCTAAATATTTGTCAAACTCCATACACCAAAACTATATATTTTTTGTGACATAACACTTGTACCATATACTTTTATAGATTGCCAAAGAATTTCAGGAGGAGAATTTGTCCTTTAAATATAAAAACCGTATCACACTTCTTATTTCAATCACGGGCTGTTTCCGTCAACGCAGCCATCTTCTCAGATTTAGTTTCGCTCCATCTACTGGGACTGTTTGAAAGATGCGATCGCCTTCAATATCTTGAGATGGATTTTTATTCATTCGAATAATTTGCAAACGATCAAAGTTTTCGTTACCAGACTTTTTGAAACCCCTACATATACAGATACGCAAGACAGAAGCTAACAGATGCGCACGATAGTTACTAATAAAAGTGTGCAATCGATGCAAATAGAAGATCATGATAAATGCATTCATGTATGTATAATGTAGATAAATGTGCATCGTAAACATAAATATATACCCACAATAGATGAAAGTATATAGAGATAGTGTAAAGTTTTTTTAACTATTAGTAAGAAATGATCAAAATATCTGGATAAAATGTATATCAGTTATTAAATGATTCCTATATACATAATCATTTCAGGAATAGTTATATTAACGTCTTACTATAAAGCAACACTAGGGATATTGGCGATAAACTTCGTAATTTTGAACTTCGGTCAATTGACAACACTTCAGCTGGCACCTCCCTCTTCTAACATCCGCACCACACAAATGGGAGGACATTTGAGCCTCGGCTTATTAACCGTGCAGTACCCACGTCTTAAATGACACCAAGAATCGAACCCGTGGCCGTCTGGCCAAGAGTTCATGACCATAACCACTCGGCTACCCCGGCTACATCATATGAGAAAGGCTCTCACTGTGATTGACTTCTATAAGTTAACTTCTTTTAGGCCCGGAAAATTCACAATGAGATGTGGCTATTTACGGTATTGTTAGCCAGTCATATGACACTATTGTGAGGTAGAAAATGAGTTTCCAAACTCTTCACGTGTCCATCACAGATGACCCAAGAAGTGGCAAACTAATGCTTAATGTCGTTACTTCCTCAGCCAAGAAAAGTGAGGACTTTTATTTTATTTAAGACCAAAAGGCAACCAACCAAATCATCAAGAATAAATCTCATGTTAGTTACAGCAATGTGGAGAAATCTTATTCACGCAGAACTACAAATATCAAATTTTTCAGAATAATATGATCTACCATTAAAGACTTGTAGAAGAAATCTTGAATTTTTTGTATCAAGATGAAGATAGTTTTTGTATCTATTAATAAGATCCAGAAACCAAAAAGATATACAAGGAAAAGAAGCACAACAACTCAACAGGAAAAACCATGCTGCCGTTTTTAGGGGAAGGGATTGTGAAACACTGAACTTAACGTACTGCCTGAATAGCAGTTAATCCACTACTATTGCTGCACTCTGTTGAACAAATTGTGGGTTGATCTGATCAAGAGACGAGATGGTATGATCACGAATGGTTTCCATTTTTTTGCTGGAAACACGCTAATATATTCTTGGGTTGCGGTTGAAGAATCAAAGTGATACGTCATTGAAACGGCACCACATTTTCCCTATTCTCCCAACCTTGCTCAAAGGATTTATTCTTCTCCTCAGAACTCAAAAATCATTAAAGAATTGAGAATTTGACAATACAAATAAATGTCATTCTAGATGAAGCAATGGTCTTCAACGCAATCTGCTGAGTTCTGTTCACAATAACGGTCTTCAAAAGCTCCAGAAACCCTGGAAGAAATTTATAACACTAGATTATGAATAGGAAGAGAAGTCTTAAAAAGAAATATATAAAGTAAACCTACATTTGATTATTTTTAGTAATACTACCTCGAATGAGGGCATGATAGATAGAATTATATACCTATTATATGTTATAAAATACACATTAATCTAATATGTTCATTTTACGTGCTACAATTTGCATCATTTTAAATTCTCCATACTCAGGCTTAAATCAATCCTCATATCCAAGGACTGATGTACAACGTAAAAAGCTTTTACGATCTTTGGATGACCCTATTTTTTAATCCATAAAAATCATCTTTATATTCGTCGAAATGCCATAGTCTGCACAAATCAGCCTGAATGCATCATCACATAGTCAAAAAATTAATACAGAAGGAGCACCATCTGTCCCAAAAGCACATGAAAAAAGTAGGAGCTCAAAGACTTTTAGATCACAAATCAAGTTATGAGCCCCACATAGGAGAGGAACATAGCCGTAAATATAGAATGGAGAACATTCTAATTGAAGTCAAAATTTGTCTTGTTCAATACGAAATACAAAGTGGAAAATGTATTTGACGATATAAAATACGATGCAATAGAACACTTCATAGATTTCTGTATTTCCAGAATTGAAATGTAACTTATTGCGATGCAGAGTAGTACCAGGTTTCTGTGATATAATTCTTTATGTCTACATCAGTATATTCCAAAGGGATGCAAAACAAAAAAATTTCACTTTCAAGTATAGAGCCATTTTGGAAAAGATAACTTTTGCACAAAATAAAATTTGCCAGTTTGCTTAAGATATCGTATTCAAATACATTGCTTAACGGTAATATATTATGATATAAAATATTATATTGTTCGAATGCATCGGATAAAATTCGAATAATATGGAATAACAGTTTTACTAAAATGATGACTATTTAATAGAAAACTAAAAAAAGAAGGGAAAAAAGATATATTAACCCTCTTGCGGCGCATCCCGCTATTTCCAAGAGTATACATTTCTGCCAACTAATTAGTAATGCAACCCGTGCTGTTCTGGTTTGTTTTCAGTTATGTTTTTATGTACAGATTTTTTTTTCTAAGTCTATATTTTAAAAGAAAAACTCTTTCATAAAATTCTTTTGTATTTTTCAACTCTAAAATGTAGATTTAATACGTAGATCTGAAATATACGTAATAAAATACTTACGCAACCAGAGGGTTAAAGCCAAGGTTATTCGAGATATATTATTTTAAAAAGGTTAGATTATTGAAAATAGCCTTTTGCGACATGAAAATTGATATAATCAATTTTGAGTGTTGTTGTCACGACTTGTAATAA
>BMAO01036623.1:0-22757 GCA_019973975.1 Trichonephila clavata | reverse complement strand
TGTGTAAGGAGATCCTGACTCCAAAGTTTTGTTTATACTGTCAAATTAGCTTCTTATTATGCAAATTTTAAAAGTTTGTAGTATTTTTTTCCTTTGACACCATTTTGTAGATAAAATACATCTACAAGTATCTCATTAATTTTAAAAGGTGAAGAAGCAGCATCATTTTCTTAAACAAACTACAACAGTCGATGAGGACTAAGGCCTTCTGTGCCTATCTCAGTTTTCATGACCTTAGGTGCATGTGCAGATGTTCCAGTCGTCAGGTAGTCAGTCTGACTTGAAACCCTCAATGTTTAGTTCCATGTAAGCTTGGTATCATACATCGACCCACTGAAGGCACGAAAGGCTGAGTCAACTTGCCCAGGGTTTGAACCTTGGACCTGTGACGTGAAAGCGCAATACACTACCACTCATTTACTGGGCTCCATCCTTTTCTTATGCCGCATTTATTAAACAACTTGAGCAACCCATACTTATTAAGAACCTATTTTTTTCTTTAAATAGGTAACAACATTTTTCCATTGCACTACTGCAGCCTTATCTGCAATAAATAAAATTAACTGTTAAAAAAGTATCCCACATTTTATTGAAATTTCATAAGGAGTTTAATAATATTTTTTCCAACAGAATCCTAAAGCATACTTGGAATTGTAAATTAGTTACTTTGAATTAGACATTTTGTACGATCAAAGTAAGTGTGATCATAATGAGAAATGTATCATTACTGCCCATCAGATGATACTGCCAAAGGACATTGTTTTGATACATTTATATTCTTTCTGAGCAGTAGCTAGTTTACTAATCACAGCGTATATTTTAGTCCTTCCACATCCATACTGCTTAAAAATGCCATACTTTGAAAACATTTTCCAAAAAAGAGGACTAACATGACCAGCTGTAATCAAAAGGATCATTATGTACTACAACAGAAAATCATAATCGATACATCAGCTCTGATTATAATTAAAAAAATATGGTCCTTGAAAAAAATAATCTAATATTGAGCCAGTGTTACTTGATTTATCACTTGTGTTGTGTTTTTGTACTTTCATATTACAGGTAATAACATGCCAGTATGACATATCTCACAAAATGCATATCTTTCCCCCTTTCAGATGAATTAATGCAATAAAATTTCTTTTTTATAGCATTCTTTATGAATTTTTAAGAATATTTCGATTTGTTACACATCCCAGTAAACACAAAAGGAACAAACAAAATTCTTCGGTGATATGAAGCATAAGGACTACAAACACATACGAGGGCGGTTCAATAAGTACTTAGCCTACAAATTCACAAACAAAAATTTTGGAAAAAACTGCAATTTATTTTTCAATATAATCTCCTTTTAGTTCAATACACTTGACCATTGATGTTCCAATCTCTTTAACCCGTCTGAAAAAAAAAGTTTTCTTGAGGTCTGCAAAGTAGGCCTCTGTGCGGCAATTACTTTCTCATTCGAGTGAAATTTCTGCCAGGCGAATGACTTTTTCAAGTTGGGAAACAAAAAGAAGTTGCGCGGGACCAAAATCTGGAGAATATGGTGGTTGGGGCAGCAGTTCATAGCCCAATTTGATCAATTTAGCCATGGCGAATGTGGAGGTGTGAGCCGGTGCATTGTCGTGGAGTAAGCGCACTTTTTCTTCGCCAAATGGGGCCGTTTTTTTTTTAATTCGGCGTCGAATCGGCTTAATAATTCGACATAGTACTGCCCTGTGACCGTTTTGCCCTTCTCCAGGTAGTCAATGTATACCACACCTTGCGAATCCCAGAAAACGGTGGTCATCACCTTTCCGGCCGATGGGACAGACTTCGCCTTCTTCGGAGCAGGTTCACCGGGTAAAGTCCATTGTTTCGACTGTTCCTTGGTCTCTGGTGTGTACCAGTGGATCCATGTTTCGTCGGCGGTCTCGTAATGACGTAAAAACTCCTTCGTATTGCACTTAAACAACGCCAAACACTGCTCTGAAGTGGTCACACGGATGCGTGGTTATCCAGTGAGCAACCCCGGCATCCATCTTGCCGACAGCTTTCTCATACTCAAAATTTCATGTAGGATATGCGCCAAGCGGTCTTTTGAGATGCTTACTATCTCAGCAATCTCTCGCACCTTCAATCGGCGGTCTGCCAAAACGAGATCGAGGATTTTCGTCACGTTATCCTCCGTGGCTGCTGTTTTCGGGGCACCTGGGCATGGCTCATCAAAAAACCGACGTGAGACCACGTTGAAATTCTTTGAACCAATTTTTGACGGTCGCCATCGAAGGAGAAGCGTCCCTATACACTGCATCCAAGCGCTCTTTGATTTCACTGCGCGAAACAAGAATCGAATCACTAACAGATATTCCTTCTTTTCCATTTTTTTTTAAATCAAAGGACAGGCTTGCTTTCACACGCTCTCAAAACAGAACTACAAGTCCGATTCGGCTGAAATTTCGTCAGTAGCCGTCTACAGGAAGTACTACACTATGTAGTGTATTTCTCTTGCGATAGTGGTACCAGCTGGCAGTGAGGCTAAATACTTATCGGACCACCCTTGTAAAAGAACAAGATTGGTTGAATTCTAGAAAAATGATACAGAACAAAAGAAAAGCTAAAAATGCTGAGCTTAACAAAACCTCACTTACAAATCAGTAGTAAACAAATACCTAATGAAATATAATATGCATGAGGAAAGACAAAATTTATCCATTTTTTTTATAATTTACTGGATGTGTGTGATACAACTTCCAAGTGTGCATCTACTTATTTTATATTCATTATTCTTATTTTTCCTTCATTTTACATAATTCATTCATTGTAAATGACAAATAAGAGCTGTATGAACAAATATTGTAGGCAGACGAAAGAAATTTCCTGAAAATGCATTGAAATGAATGATCTAGGCATAAAAATGTAATGAGCCTAAATGTTATGTGCAAAGTATAAAAGATGGTAGATATAATTATTAAACCTTCAAAATAGTATTTAATAACTTTCTTACATATTTTTAAATAAAATTGATAATAAGAATAACATGCCATTAATAAATACACATATCTACAGAAAAATGTATTTTATTATACTTTAAAAATACACAAAAGTCTATTTTTTTTTTTTTTTTTCTGATTGAAAAACTATCTTTAATTCATTTTGTCTTCAGTAATGATAACACTAAATTGTAATATTGTTTCATTTTGCATCTTTATTTAGAAGATTTATTTCACTTTCATCTTTTATTATAACTAAGGACTACATTATAAAAACGCCTTTTATCAATTTTTTGTTTCTCATCTACATTTATAAAAATAGAAAATAAAAATAGTATTTAAATAAAAAAAAATATATGTATGAAGTCAAAGTGTTCACAGAACTGGTGGAATGTATATAACAGAGTACCCGTTACATATTGTTTATATTACGTGCAATAACTATATGCACATTGACTGAATCTTTGCCCTTTATAGAAATTTTCACAGCCTGTTTTATTTATAATGTCCAAAAATATAAATCCAACACACAATCTGCTAATTGGAACAGAACTCAAACAGAAATTGAGGGGAAATCCTTTATATAGTTATATAACACTCTCTTCAAACTATTCGCGAATTTAAATTCAGTTGCAAAAGCAAAATAAATGTGTAAATTAATAAAAATCAAAAGTCCATAATAAAGATTCAGAGATCTGCAAAAATTACATAATTGCAAAATATGAGCATGAATAAGCAATTTTTATTCAATACATTCTTATGTAATAGTTTTTACACAAAATTATTAAAAATCGAGAGTTATTGATTAATGAATATCAACTAAAAAAAACATTGCATGTTCATCATACATTTATTTCAAGCACAACTAATTTTTTCAAAGCATAATTATATAGTTGAGAGGAAGGAGATATTTTTTCTTACATTCAGATTTTTAATATCTATATATATAAAGGAGAAAAGTGACTCACTCACTGACTGACTGACTGACTAATCACGATATCTCCAGAACTATTCAACCTACAGACATGAAATTTGGTACACATGTTCCTTTCATTGAGTAGAGATCCGCTAAGAACGGATTTTGCGAAATTCGAACCGCAAGGGGCATTACAGGGGTTAAGGGTTATAAATAATTGTTTCCATTTTTAAACTACTTGACGTACAATCTTGAAATTGGGTAAGCAGATTTCTTTCATTGAGTAGAGATCAGCTACAAAATGAATTTGGTGAAAATCGACCCCCCAAGGGGCGTTGCGGGGGCATAGGAAGTGTAATAGCTAATTATTCCTATTTTTTAACTATTAGACGCACAGTCTTTAAATTTGATAAAAAGATTCCTTTCATAGAGTAGAGATCAGCTACAAGATGGGTTTTGTGAAAAGTGGCGTTGCAGGGGATTAAGGGGCGTAATAGATAAATAGTTCCGTTTTTAAACTACTTGACCTACCTGCTTGAAATTTGGTAGGCATGTTTCCTTCATGGAGTAAATATCTGCTACAAAATGGGTTTTGGGAAAACTGACCCCCAAGGGGTGTTGTGGGGGGGTTAAGGGGAGATATAAATAATCATTCCGATTTTTAAACTATTAGATGCACACTCTTGAAATTTGGTAAGCAGATTCCTTTCATAGAGTAGAGATCTGCTACAAAATGAGTTTTGTAAAAATAGAAATCCAAGCAGCATTGGGGGGAAGGGGGCCTTAAGGGGCATTATAGATAATGATTTCCATTTTTAAACTATTTGACGTTCTGTCTTTAAATTTGATCAATAAATTCCTTTCATAGAGTAGAGATCTGCTACAAGATGGGTTTTGTGAAAATAGCCCTCCAAGTGGCGTTGCAGGGGATTAAGGGGCGTAATAGGTAAATAGTTCTGTTTTTAAACTACTAGACTTACCTGCTTGAAAATTGGTAGGCATGTTTCTTTCATGGAGTATATATCTGCTACAAAATGGGTTTGGGGGAAAAGGAACCCCAAGGGGTGTATCGGGGGGTAAGGGATTTACGAATTCCGATTTTTTAACTATTAGACGTACAGTCTTGAAAATTTGGTAAGCAGATTCCTTTTATAGGGTAGAAATCCGCTACAAAATGGGTTTCGTTCAAATCGACTCCCAAGTGGTGTTACAGGGCTTAAGGAGTGTTATAGATAATTATTTCCATTTTTAAACTACTGGAAGTAGTCTTGAAATATGATAAGCAGAATCCTTTCATGGAGTAAACATCCGCTATATAATGTGTTTTGCGAAAATCGACCCCAGGTGGCGTTGAGGGGCTCAAGGGCATTACAGATATTTTTTTTTCCATTTTTAGTTTATTAGACTCACAGTCTTTAAATTTGGTCATACAGTACATTTCTTAAAATGGGTTTTGTGAAAACAGACCCCCAAGAGGCGTTGCGGGGGCTCAAGGTGCATTATAGATAATTAATCCCATTTTTAAACTATTAGACATACAGTGTTGGAATTTGGTAAAAAGATTCATTTTGCAGATTAGAGAACCACTACAAAATGGGTTTTGCAAAAATCAAACCACAAGTTTCATTTCGGAGGATTAAGGGGCGTAATAGATAAATATTTCCGTTTTTAAACTATTATACCTACCAGCTTGAAAATTGGAGGGTGTGTTCCTTTCATGGAATAGAGATCCATTAAAAAGAAACATTAAAATGAAAATCGACCCCCCAAGGAGGGTTGCGAGGGGTCATGGGAGCTATAGAAAAAGAATTCCCGTTTTTGAATTGTTAGACCCACATACTTGAAATTGGTTGAACATGTTTCTTTTGTTGAATAAGGATCTACTAAAAATGTATTTTAGGGAATTAACTGCTGGGGGAGCAGGGGGTTACTGGGGCGTATTGAAACAAAAAAAAATTCCTTTTTCCAAACTACAAGGACTATAACAGTGGAATTTGGTTTGCATTTTCCTTTTGTTAAATTGCAATTCGCTAAGAACAGTTATGTTGGAGAACGACTCTCAACGGAATTACAGAGGGTATTGATTATAAAAACTTTGTTTTTACTCTATTAGACTTAGCCTTAAATTTTTCTTGCATGTTTATTTTACGGAGTAGAGATCCACCAAAAACTGATTATGCAGAAATCCACTTGGTTATAGGGTTACGAAAGTGCAAACATCATTCTATACTTCAACTTTTAAAATTTTTAGAAAATACAAATTAGCAGTCCTGTCCTTTTTTTATATCAAGAGTCGAGAGTTACAGGTATACTTATATTTTTCAATATGATCGAATTCTTAATGCTAGGGCTTAGATATCAATAATATATATTATATTTATATAATATACTGTTTATATATATATTATATATGTATAATATACTGCTTATATATATATAAACAGTATATATTTATAAAACATCATGAAATACCCAGCGAAGCGGGCGGGTAACGGCTAGTATATTTATATAGTGATTTTAAATATCCTAAATCTTATTTACAATTAAAAGTATAGCTTATTAAGTGGTTGCAAAATAACTCCCAACTAATTTTTTTTTAGAAAATTTTAAAAATTGTAGTATCTAATTTAAAGTTATAGCCCTTGCTTATTTGATTAATATTATAATGCAACTATTTTTTTGTTCTACTTGTATGGCATAAACACACACACGTCAGTTTTTTAAAAAAATAATTTGGCACTTATGTATTAGCATCACCACAGGCAAAACTGCAACATGATAATCGTTTTTCTTCAAATAAAACACTTTAGTCTTTGTTGTTTTGATATCACAGCACGACTCGCATGTTGTGCAAATTTTGCAGCGGTGACGTTAATACATAAGTACCAATAATTTTATTAATAAAGTTTAATGATTCACTTTTGTAAGAGAATACTGGAATATCATAAATGTACATAAAGTAAACTTACAGACTGATCATCACCAATGCAATAAACAGTAGTCTTTAACTTCCGATCTAAATTTGCTCCTTGATCATCAATAACCGGTCTCAAATTTCCCTTTTTAAATATTTCACTGTCTTTATTGTCAATGCTTCCTGTAGTATTGTTTGATAATGGACAAATCAAAACTAGTTTTTTCACAAGAAATTTAACATCATTTTCCTTCTCAAATTCTGCCATCCTTTGAATTATATCTGATTAATAATAAAAATAATTAATCAAAAGATATATCACACAATAATTTGTTAATAAATGTCTAAAAAATCTAATAACTTAGCTATTAAAATTTAAAATTAATTTTGAAGTATCTTAATAAAAATCATTAAAATTTACATATTTTTAAAATATTTCGATTACAAATTAACAATGACAATTAATTTTCTTTTTTCAAAATATCTCAAAATCTTAGTAAATGCCTTATATATGTTTTTAAATTATATTTAACATATGTATCATTTAAGTCAAGCTGTATTTTTTAAAAAAGTTTTGCTTTATTTTTCAACATAATTAAACACAATAATTTTTTTAAATTTTTAATAATTTGAAACAAAATGATTATTTGAGATTAAAGGCACATTTAAACTTACGAGCATATACGTAAAATATTCAGGAAAACGAGATAAAAAGACCAGAAAAATTTACTTACATTCAAATCTAAAATTATAATACATGTTATTTTTAAATGGAATGTGAATATATTAAGATTCATTTATAAAAATCAATGCTGAAAAAAGCATCCTAATTTTAAACACAGTATTTGCCATAAAGGGTTTTATGTTTTTTAACTGTTAATAAATTATAACTGACCACTTTTCAAATACCTGCTTCTACTAATAATGAACTTAATTTTCAAAAATGATCAATTCTTATAATTCATGATATTAACTAAACAATTAAAAATTTAAGCAATATTTTATCAATTGATTGATATGCCTGTAGCAATTTATACATAATCAGAAATTCAATAAAGTGTTGCAATATAATTAAATTAAGAATTTAATGACAGTTACGTAGCTTTGAAAATTGTTTCATCTGCACTTATAATTTAGGGGCAATATTATTGAAATTGAGCTGCCTGGCTCAAAACAATCTCAATGGTATTATAAACATAATATCTGAATTCAAATTATTCTTTTGAAATAAATACTTCAGTCTGAATAAGAAAACACAGTTGTTTTATCCTCCTTAAGCAGATAATTAAAGCACATTTCTCATGTATTAATTTTTTTTAAAAAAAAAAGGTCCTAAAATAAAATTGAGAAAACTACGCTAACAATCTGCCACAAAAACTTTAAACCTACTATACTGTTTGAATTAATTGAGACAAATGGTAAAAAACTTTTTTTCTTTTTTGAAAAACCCTAGTTTTTAACCTTGCATACCATACACATAAAAATCTCTATATTAGAACAAAGTATGTCCTCCTATAGCAGAAATGACCTCTTCAATGCATCTTGGTATTGACTCCACTAGTGCAACGCACATATTCTTAACTTCAACATAGTGGAACCACACTTGTATAGAACTTTTTATCATTGTGCACCGCATCTTAGCTAAACAATTCTTGAGCATATGTCATAAATTCTCAAGAGGATTTAGGTCTGGTGAACTATCTGGCAAATTGAGCACTTTTATTTTATTTCTCCACATAAAAGTCTGGATTGATATTGAATTGTGACAAGCCCAATCATGTTGAAATGTTACATCAAATGTTTCCATGATTGGAACAATTCTACTGCATAATATTTCTATGTATTTGACGTAATTCATCATGCTTTTAAAAGTAACTAAGCTTTCAGGGCCATGAAAAACCCTAAAAACATCTCTTTAAAAGGGTGTTTTACAGTCTGTTGAATATGATCCGGCAGCAGAATTTACACTTCACTTCGTCTAACTACACTTGATTTGTATCCCTTCACAAATAAACGCATTTCATCACTGAAAATCCCCTTCTTTTAGTTGTTAACAGTCCAGGATTAGTACTTTTGGTCTAGGCTAAGAGTGTTTTCATCATTTTCTGAGTTAGAAATTGCTTTTTCTTCAGTCTTGAAGCCTAACAGCTAACTTTCAGAACCCTTTTCCGTACAGTTGAGATACTCACTTCAACACCATAATCCAATAAATCCCTTCAAAGGTCTGTTCTTATCTTACTTTGATTTATTTTGCTATTTTTTATAAGTTTTATCAGTTCTTGGAATATTTTTCTGTTTGAACTCACATTTTTCTTTTCTTTTTGGAGACAATGATCAGGAATCTTGAAATGCTTTAAAATTCTTGAAACACTTGATTTGCCCACACCAACTACTGTAGCTGTATCTCTCACAATCCTAGAACTTTGATCATTAAGAGGAATTATTTTAGAATGCTTCCTTAGAGTAATGTCCATCTCTGAGAAAGCAAAATCAACAAGTGTTATGTGGAATACAAAGTTATAACCAACAGCTACCACACTGAAAGGTTCACAACTGAATTACTAATGTACTATAACCAATCAAATGAGTAAACTATAGTCAAGGTTGATCCATCACATTACTTCTGGGCAGATATAAGTGGTTTGAGACTGGTAAGCACATACAGACTCAGACAAGAAAAAAATGTTGGTCCCAATTAAATTGAACAGTATTATATATGTATACACATTCACATCTTATAACCTATGTGATTTTATAACCATATTGGTCTAATGCATACATACAAATACATATATATTTTTTATATTCATACAAAGCAAATGTACTTGCATTTAGCTCACCATATATTAACTCCTTTTCTCCACAATTTCTTAGATAGCCCAATGAGATGGTGAGAAGGAACCTCTAAGGAATGTGGGTAGGCAGAGAAATAAACCAGTGCAGGAATCAATGAACTACATGGATGCCACATTTGGCATCTTAACATGGTTTGGACAGTATTAATTCAGTACAGGGAGAGATTTTTTTTATTGCCAATCACCGCCCAACACTTCAATTTTCAATTCAACTCTTAATAGCTCACAGTCAGCTATCACAGCTTTATCCCCATACCACATAATATAAAAGAACAAAGAGTTATTTTGTTTTTTTAATATATATTCTAACTCAGCAGTACTTTTTCAGAGAGATGCCATACCTTGTAATCCAAACTTTGTAACTTAACTCTTAACTTTTAAAATAATTCAATTGGCATCTGTTACAAATCTTAATTCTTTAAATTGGGAGCTGTGACAATAATTTGGTCCATAATTATGAATTTTTGTACAAATTTTTTCACTTAAGTACAATTTTTATAACTTGTTTGATTATATATATATATATATATGTTTTCTCATTTACTTGCCAGCTTAACTCAAAATTCTTAACAAGTCGGAACCTTCGCTGAAATTAGATTTGGTGATAATCACAAAAAAAAGCCAAATACAAAAAAATTACAGCTGTGAAATACCAGCTCAAGTTACATTTTTTAAAACTTAATTCTTCCAATGACACAATTTATAATATTTCATTTATTTCTAACCTGTAACAAATAAAATATAACAAGTGCTTTCCAATATTAAATTATTTTATTTTTTAAGGATTAATTAAAAATATTGTAACTGAACATCATGTAAAATAGAAATATTGTCGCGTAGAAAGGAATAAGGCGATGTTATCCAATACACAATTTATTTTGTCGTAGTGTTTTACACGGGCAGCACCACAACTGAAGACCTATCCAGCTGCAGTACTTTTATAAACCTGGTGGAGGGTTCTAGAATAACCACCAGGGAAAGATTAACATAAATTCAATTTACATAATTTGCAAATGTCCATAATAATAAATAACGAAAGTCATGATCGAATTTAACAAACAAATATCTGGGAGGCTCGAACCCGAGCCACTTGCATTGTAGAGCAGTGCTCTAACCGTTCGGCCACTCAGAGCGTATCAGTTTGTGACATTTCTCCCTCCTTAGGAGACACAGCGACCCGCTGTAGTTGTTTCGAACGGCTTCTTGTAATAGGTCCAAAGTAAACTTGTTTAGGGTTCCTTTTGTCAAAAACAGTCCGGACTGGTTCCGTAGGTGACTTTTCTTGTTCAATATCTTCTAGCTGAAGGTCAGGGTCTTTATAAGGTTTCATTCGCAGAACATGTACCACGTCTCTTAATTTTCGTTTGGTGCGCATACTATCACAAGGTTCCACTTCATAAGTCACTTCGGATAACCTTTTTCTCACCCTATAGGGTCCAAAGTATCGCTTTAACAATTTCTCAGATAATCCAACTTTGCGGATTGGAGTAAATATCCAAACCAGGTCTCCCTCTTTGTAATTCACTATCCGATGTCTTTCATCATAACGGCATTTGTCTTTGTCTTGTGCTCTTGTTAGATGTATTTTTGCTAGTTGTCTAGCTTCTTCGGCCTTCATTATCAGGTTTTGAACGTAATCATTCGCTGATTCATCGGGAAGAAAGGGCAAAATGGCATCTAGTAGAGTATCCACATCACGTCCATGAACAAGGAAAAATGGACTGAAACCTGTCATCTCCTGCTTTGCGGTGTTATATGCAAAGGTAACAAATGGAAGTATGTTGTCCCAATTCTTTTGGTCAACATCGACATACATGGCCAGCATGTCAGCGAGTGCTTTATTGAACCTTTCCGTGAGGCCATTTGTCTGAGGGTGATATGCAGTAGTTAGCAAATGATAAGTCAAGCATAAATTATTTACTTCTTTAACGAGATTCGACAAAAATGATCGCCCTCTATCGCTGATGATTTCCCTTGGTGATCCATGTCTCAGTATAACGTCTTCAACCAGAAATTTGGCTATTTCCGTGGCTTCACCGCTTGGTAGGGCCTTTGTGATAGTAAATCGAGTGAGATAATCTGTACAGACAATTATCCATCTATTCCCTTGCTTTGTTAGAGGAAATCTTCCAAGTAAATCTATCCCTATTTTAGCAAACGGGATATCCCCTGGCAATATTGGATGAAGCAATCCTGGAGGTCGCTGAGGTTGAGATTTTCGCCTTTGACACTCTCGACAATGAGACACATAGCGTCGGACACTGCGGTATAGGCCAGGCCAGAAATACTTCCGTCTGATTCGGTCGTACGTTTTGGCAAACCCTAAATGACCTGCTGTCGGTGCATCGTGAAGGCTTTTTAATACGTCCCCTCTAAGATGTTTCGGTATGAACAATAACCACTGCTTTCCTAAAGGATCGTAGTTTTTTCTGTATAAAATTCCACTAATTTCTTTAAACTTTGAGAAGTCTCTCTTTCTAATCATTTCGTCTCGAATATTTGCTACATCAGGGTCTTTACTTTGCTCACTTTCGAAATTGGTAATGGTGTTAAGGAATGGTATATCTTCAGTGGGCTCTTCTTCAATTTTAAGCAGTGGGCTCCTCGATAAGCAATCAGCATCCTGGTGCTTTCTTCCGGTCTTGAAAACTATTTCCACATCGTACTCTTGAAGACGCAAAGCCCACCTTGCTAATCGCCCAGATGGATCTTTTAGATTCGCCAACCAGCATAAAGAGTGGTGATCTGTTACCACTGTAAATGGGTGGCCAAAGATATAGGGTCGGAATTTACTTATCGCCCAAATAACTGCTAAACATTCCTTCTCTGTAGTCGAATAATTTTTCTCGGATGTTGAAAGTGATCGGGATGCATAAGCAATAGGCCTTTCAAACCCACTCTGTATTTGTACGAGAATAGCACCAATGCCATAACCACTGGCGTCAGTATGTATTAAGGTTTTAGCTTCTGGTTTAAAGAAGCCAAGCACAGGATATCTCGTCAGCAGTGATTTTAAACGGATGAATGCTGATTGATGTTCTTCTTTCCATACAAATTTAACATCTTGCTTCAATAATTCGTGCAACGGCCTGGCGATGTCGGCAAAATTATGGACAAATCGGCGATAATAAGAGCAGATCCCTAAAAAGCTTCTAACTTGCGTAACGGTTTGGGGGGTTGGAAATTCTAGAACTGCTTCGACCTTCCCTGGATCTGGACGAATTCCATCTTTGTCCACTAAGTGACCAAGAATCTTAAGGCTTCTTTGACCAAAACGACACTTTTTATGGTTCAGTGTCAATCCAGCATCTCGTATGCACTGAAGCACCATCCTCAATCTCAAAAGATGTTCTTCGAAAGAGGCAGCGTAGACAACGACATCATCTAGATAACATAGACAGTGCTTCCACTTCATCCCTTTAAGGATACTATCCATCATTCTTTCGAACGTGGCTGGGGCGTTACATAACCCAAATGGCATAACCTTAAATTGGTATAATCCATCCGGAGTAATAAAAGCCGTCTTCTCTCTGTCTCTTTCATCGACTTCAATCTGCCAGTATCCAGACTTAAGGTCTATTGTAGAAAACAAGCTTGCACCCGAAAGGTTATCCAAGGCATCGTCAATCCGGGGTAAAGGGTACACATCCTTTTTGGTAATTTTGTTCAAGCGACGGTAATCCACACAGAAACGCCAGGATCCATTTTTCTTTTTCACCAGAACAACTGGGGATGACCACGGACTCTCCGAATGCTCTATGATGTCAAGCTTCAGCATTTGATCAACCTCTTTTTGAATTATTCTTCTCTCTTCAAAAGACACTCTATATGGCTTTTGCTTAATAGGTTGGCAATCGCCGGTGTTTATCTTGTGTTTTACTTTACTCGAGACTCTTATTTTGTTCTCAAAATCAAAAACATCTATAAAGTCGTTAAGCAACTTCAAAAGATCTTTCTGTTGCGCCTCACGCAGTTCCGGGTCTACAAGGCATTTGAATTCTTTCACCGACTGTCTAGGGTGCTTCATCTGTTTTACTTCGATTTTGTCAGCATTCTCGTTCAAAGAACTTACCAATCCATCCTCAATATCCGTCATTTCGGCTATACACATGCCAGCTGGTATTATCTGTGGCTGAGAGGAACTGTTAGCAATCCAAATATCTATTTTACCATTCTGGAGTGTGGCTATTGTAGCTGGGACTTTTAGCTGTTTTGTCCATTCAAAATTCTTCATTCCAGTAACTATAACCTTTTCTAAGGTCTGGTGGTCTTTAGCCAAAGCGGAAATCTTTCTTATAGAGTTTCCTGGAATGACAACATCACTGACCGCATATAAACCAGAATTTACTTCATTCATTTTGAGATCATTTGGAGAGACTTCTCCAATCTGAAGTTCACCTGATCCGCAATCAATAATGGCATCAGTTGCTTTGAAAAAGTCCCATCCCAATATGAGATCATGACTGCATTGCTGGAATACCAAAAATTCGAAAGGTTGCACCACTCCATTCAAGTTCACTCGCAACATGCATCGTCCTATAGCTTCTACAACCTTACCACAGGCAGTTCGAAGAATCGGGTTGTGTTCTGAAAACATGGGCGTCCTTAGTTGCGTGCGTAACTGTTCGGAAACTACTGAATAATCAGCTCCTGAATCAACCAAGGCATTAACGATATGCCCATTGACAGTTACGGATACAAAGTTTTTGACTAGTTTAGCAGCCGTGTATACTGGAGGGTTTTCGTTTATTGCGGCCTTACCTCCCACGCAGGTCGCATGCCTTAGTTTTCCTCACTGGACCTAACAGGTGAGCGACGAGATGGAGATCTTGATTGGTGGCGTTGTGGATTGCGTCTAGGGTACGGCGAATTACTTCTGTAACGCTGGTAATTAGATTCAGGATCGCGGCCGTAATCAGAAAGAGAGTCGGAATCCCAGCGTTCTGACTGGTCTAATTGCCTTCTTTGTCTTGCTGCGTTAAAAACACGTCGTCTATCACGGCAATATCTAGTCACGTGACCCGGTCGTCCACAATGAAAGCAAATTGGTACGTTATCTGAAGTACGCCAAAGGTCAGTCTTCCTTCCGGTATCCTGTTGAGTTGGTCTGTTTTCTTGTCGAGGTCTCGGCCTTGGTCTCCAGGAACTTCCGCCAGTCCTTTGAGTTCTGTAAGGGGAAGGCGTAGGTTTTTCTCGAGAGAGTGGAGCCAAATTGCTTCGAACTTCTTCTCGGATAATTGATTCTAAATTGCTTGGCTCGTCGTCTATACATGTTGCGATCCGTGGGAGTACTTTCTCGATTTCTTCTTTAACAATCCTTCGAATTAGATCGCTTAGATCTCCTTCATTGGCCATTGACATGGGTGTAACATTAGGTAGTCTCTCATATCGTAGCGGCACAACTCGTCTTTTTCTCATGGCATCCACTTCACGGCAACACGTAACAAATTTATCTACTGTGCTAACTTCTCTGTTTATCAGTACCTGGTAGAGATTTTCAGCCACCCCTTTCATGAGATGCGATATCTTTTGATCTTCTGGCATATTTTTATCCACTTTCCTGCATAATGACAATACGTCCTGAACGTAAGACTCATGCGTTTCGCCAGGACGCTGAGCCCTTGTCCTTAATAATCCTTCTGCAAAACTTTTTACGTCCTCAGGCTTTCCGAAAGTCTCTTCAAAAAGTCTCTCGAAGTCTGTCCAACTTTTCAATCGATCTTCATTGTTGTCAAACCACAACCTTGCAGTTCCGCTTAGATAGAACACGACATTTGCAAGACGTACTGTTTCATCCCAATTGTTGTAGTTAGCAATCCTCTCGTAATCATTTTTCCATTTTTCAGCATCTTCGGTATTCAAGCCAGAGAATGAACAAGGCTCTCGTGGCAGCTGATAGGTAACATACATAGATGGGATTGATGATGTTGCCTTGTCTTCCGTTTCACCTTCCGGCATTCTTTTTACAGTTCGGACTCGGCAAGGTAGCAACCCGTATTCTGGAGGTAGCCCTTGGAGCCTTCGACTTTCTCTGATATCCGTTGTTGCCGATGGCTATCGTTACCCGGCGCCTCCACCAAAAATGTCGCGTAGAAAGGAATAAGGCGATGTTATCCAATACACAATTTATTTTGTCGTAGTGTTTTACACGGGCAGCACCACAACTGAAGACCTATCCAGCTGCAGTACTTTTATAAACCTGGTGGAGGGTTCTAGAATAACCACCAGGGGAAAGATTAACATAAATTCAATTTACATAATTTGCAAATGTCCATAATAATAAATAACGAAAGTCATGATCGAATTTAACAAACAAATATCTGGGAGGCTCGAACCCGAGCCACTTGCATTGTAGAGCAGTGCTCTAACCGTTCGGCCACTCAGAGCGTATCAGTTTGTGACAATATAGTAATTTAACAATATTTGAGATCTTTAATTAATGTTGTCATATGAAATTATTAAATAATTATTGGGTAACGTTCTCACTATTAACATTCTGATTAACATACTATGCAATTAAAACTAAAATTACTTTTTAACTAAAATCACAAAATTAAAAAATACTTAAAAAGTTATAGACAATACAAAACAAAATTGCACAAAATAATGAATGAAACAGAAAAAAAGACTTCAAAGCTCAGTGTTCAATACAAATTTACCACAAAACTAACTTGCAAGTGTAGAATAATATTTTCAGAATATGGATTAATGATAAAGGATGATTTCGCATACAAAATCTTCACACTTTAGGTATTTTACTAATGTATAATACAATGCCTAACAAAATATACAACTGCATGTCAAATACTGAATTGTTTCAGGTGTTCCGGTAGTAATTTTTTCCAATACTTCTGACAAAATTTCAGCAACAAACTTTTCTCAGATTTTAAATTCTAGTAGAGTTTTCCAACTTTTACTTAATTAAAAACCTTTAATCAAAATTTTCAAGCAGCTGTAACAAATTTTCTTCCAATAGCAAAATGTAATACAACTGACCTAGAAATACAAAGTTTTTTAATTACAATTGTAACTTTTTGTAACCTTGTTTTCTTAAGTGAATTCTTTTCATTAATAATTCATGAATTTTACTTCATTTTGAAACTAACATTAAACATTTCATTTGAATAATAATAATAATCATAGATGGACATAATTTAATTTTCTGATAACATCAGAATTTAAAACTAATTTTAGCATTATGAACACACACTAAGTATTGAGCAATAAAAAAATACATTCTTATACAATTCAACCATAAAATAGCAGAATATTGAATTTGAAAAGCACCGCCAATAATCATTTTTGTACAAACAGCAAACATTGCCATTGTTATTTTTAATTATTTATAGATAAATATAGAAAAAAATGTTAATTACCAAAAAGAATCTTCTCATAGAATGATGTGTAAGCTCCATAAGCCCAAAAGGCCCCAATGCTTTTCTCCATATTTTGAGAACAGGCAAGTTCATAGTCATCATAGTCAAGTAACTAAAATAAAAGTATTTAAATATAGTCAAGCATGTAACCCATGATGGAAATCTAAATGTAATAATATTTTGAAGGATTTTATCACACAAAATTTTAGTCATAACAGAGCTAAAAGGCAAAATAAATTCATCTTCATTTGTACTAAGTCTTACTCAAATTTCTTTAAAATAAAATTATTATACAGAATAAAGATATGAAAACGAATAAAAATGAAGCATATAAAAAACACTGTAATGAAAAATTAATTATTTTTATGATGTAAATTGTTTGTAACAATTCCTTAAAATACAAAAAAAAAATTGTACATAGAAATCATAAATTCTTCCATATAATAAATAAAAATAACATTTTAAACATTAAAATAAAAATAAAAAGTTTTGCAACATATAGTACTCATTTAGGGAGTTGGAGTCGGTATTTTGAAAGTGACTGTAATCAATTTACCACTGCCCAGTGTAAGTTACAATACTTAAGTAAATAAATTACTGAATTTTATGAAAAAAATTTACTTTGTTGTTGTGAGAGGATAAAAATTAATTTGGGGAAAGTTTTTAAATGCAGAAAATTTTAATATGCAGCAAAAATAGAGATCAGTATTGTGGGTGGGGTGACAGTTAGCCAATTCGGTGGCCACCTGATCCAAGAGAGAAAATTTTAACAAAGAAATCTGACTAAGTTGATATTAAAAGGGAACAATTAGATTGGCCATCATAACAAAAGTTCAGCTCTCTGGGTATATAGTTCTGACAAAGTTAACATCCAATCAGAGCAGGATGGCAGTTAAACCTGTGAGTATTACTGCAGTCCATGGATATGATTTTTTTTTAAAGTAAAGGAGAAAATAAAATAGAAAATATGAGAATTAAAAGAACACTGGGTCGACCAAGATATTCTAGATCTATTAAATCTGAGGTTTGGGATATATTGGGTAATATTCATTTAAGGTAGACTTGTTCCTACTGTTTGTTGTAAAGGGACTTTGCTTGCTGATCTGAGATTTTCATGTACCAGCGAACAAGGAGATAGATGTTTTAACAACTGTGATAAATTTATAACCCCAGCAGAGTATGGAAGTGAGATAGTCATGAGTTAGACAGGAGACAGTAGAATTATGAAATAGTACGAGAAATAATATTACATATTTCCAGTAGTTGTATAGTAAAAGTGGCTCTTTGTTAAATGTGTTAATGAGTTTTAACATTCATATTGAGATCATCATCAAAATGTCCAGACCTATTTGATTTTAATAAAAGGAAACAAAAATTGCATAGCATTCATAATGGATAAAATGGAATTCCTATTTAAATAAGTGTATTAGCACATACATGTAACACCTTTAATGTACATTTACTAAATACATATAATACACAAATATAATTCAAGGTTAAAATACTTTTACTTGAATTTGATAAAATTACTTAAAATGTAACTTTCTCCTGTTCTTACACTATTCAAAATCAGAAGCAACTGTGAAAAATTTATTGGAGCACACATGATCATTAGTTTGCTTTCAATCTATATTTTGCTTCCTTCATTTCTATCAATCTGAAATCAATGATGTAGCATCTTTATTTAGAGCTACAACACCTATTTTCAATAAAAAGAACTGACTAACCATGCATGATATTTTCAGTTATCATCGGAAAAGAATTGCATAAAACATATGTGATTTTCTAGTTCTATTAAGCAAGAAATATTTCTTAATGAAAATAAATATAAGTTTTCTGTTTAAGACTGCTTGTTTATAATTTTTTGCAACATAAAATACACATTAAGGCAAAATTAAATCGCACCTTGAAATTGTTAAAAAATACAGGAAAACATGGTAAAAGTTATGAACTGATCAGACTTAATAGAATAAAGAAACATCAAACTATTTTTCAAAATAAATAACATAGTTAAAATTTGATTGGAAAAATTTAACCCTTCTCTGTCGGCGTCGCATCTCATACGTTTGGCAATTTCGTTCCTGTATAGTCGGCGTCGCATATCATGCGACGAAGGACAAAATTGCATCACTGAAATTGAATTGGTCACTACGCCTCTGTGAATTCTGTGATTATTTTTTGTATTTCCGAATATTTCTAAGAGTTGGCACAATTAGTACTACTTTTTCCACAATTTTCCAAGCAAGATTTCCCGCTTGAACCAAAACAGAATTATTTTGTACTTTCTATAAATTCACTCTCACTAGTGTAATTTTTACACGTCAAAATTGCTTTCATGATGGATTCGGAGTGAGTCTGAGGACAGTGAATTTAATATTTCTAATTCGGAAGATGATAGCTCTGATTTATCAACTGATGATATTTTTTCTGAGTCTAGTGAATCTGAAGATGATATAAGCTCAGCGAGGATGTGGATAGAAGAGAAAACAGTGTGTCCTGCTACTCCTCGTTTTGATTTTACAGAAAACCCTGGAATATTGGTAAACTTTAGTGATGATAATTTGATTCAATATTTTGAGTATTTTTTCGATGGTTCTATGTTCCAGCTGATAGTGGAGGAAACTAATGTATATGCTGAACAATGCTTTCATTCCCAGAAATCTAAAATGCATTCAAAGCAGCGGGAATGGTGTGCAACTTGTAAGGAAGAGGTCAGAATTTTATTGTGTATTTGGATCATGCAGGGCATAGTAAAAAAGCCAGTTGAACAGTGGTATTGGTAAAATGATGAAAAATTGTTTATCCCTTTCTTCCGAAATATTTTTTACATAATTTTAATAGTTTTCTTATAAACATATTTTTTTTTGAGTTACTTTTATTTCTCAAATATTAACCTCAAAGCAATAACATAAATAAATATAGTATCAGAGTATATTTTAAGCCTAAATCTTGATGCATTGCAGTGAAAACTGGAGATCAGTAGACGAGATATAATATATTGGACCACCCGTAAGTCTAGAAAAAACTGCTTTCTGACAAAAAAAATTGCATTTTTAAATTTAGACTAGAGTACATATTAAATTTCAGAAATAAAAAAAAATGTTTTTTTTTTGGACCGGAAATTTGAAAAAAAATCCAATACAGAAGGGGTTAATTTCTATTTAAAAAAATATATATTAGACTTAAAGGGATTTTTATTAAAAATTTAAATGAAACTAAAGAACGCATTTAGGTATAAAAAAAAATCAAAATAAAAAGGAACACAAAATTATTCATGGTTCTCAAGAAGGGAACAGCACAGTGAAACACACATAAAAAAAATTGTGACAAAATCCAAAAGATACAATATTGTTTAAGAAAAATAAAATATTCATTAAGATCAGTGTAACACTGTAGCAGTTATGAATAGTATGTACTACTGAAGGAATTTTCTTATGTACTTCATAATTTATGATAAAACATATTAAACCTTCATTTCTGCAAATAACTGTAACTTAGCAAAAAATATGTATATATATTGAATATGACTTAATTCACAACTGAAATAAAGAAAGCATTCATTTTCATGAAAATCTTGACAAAGTATTTAATGAATAACACAATAGTGCTCTTAAATTATCAAATGAAAAAGATACATTATTTAAAACAAAGTAAACAAAAGAATAATTTAAAATTGTTTTAAAAAAAGTATTTTTAACTGTTAACTAAAAAAATCTATTTGTAAAACAATTCGTTGAATGGGGGGGGGATCAAAAATAACATCATAAAAACATATGTATATCTATATATAAAAAATATTAATATACCATACCAAATCTAAGCTTGCAAGAAAAGCACTAATGGAAATGATAAATGTGTACTTCACAGCATTAGCTATAGTTATCTATGGAATAAAAAAAATGCATATATGTCATATTGTCAAAATACATCATTTTCACATGAACAAAGCATAATTTAAATTGCAATTTCATTCAAATATAATAAGAAACTTACATTTATAAACCATTTCTTACTTTTCCTAATATTCTCAAAGAATAGTATATAAAGATTTACCTTTGAGATAGTTAAAAAAATTGAGAATGGTCCTTAATTTTGTTTTTCTAAATTAAAATATACCATAAAATCCGATGTATAATGTGCACTTATAACACAAAAAATAAGATCAAAATTTGGGTGTGTAGTAGTAGACGTTGACGAATGAAAGAAAACAGAAGTGAGTTCAGATTATTAGTTTCATTAGTTGTATATGGCAATGAAAATCCGATGAGGGATTTAATGGGTTGCCTTAGCAATGGTAGAACAAGCTTGAAAAAAAATTTAACATAATAATGGAGTGAATAGTGAAATAAAGACATTTAATATTTTCACCTTCTGAAATGGATTTAATTTAATTTTATATTATTTAATTTATTATATATTTAATCATGGTGCAATAATGTAACACCATAGGTGCATGTTATATACCAGGTATAAAAATGATTGCTTCAAAAATAAAAAAAGAAATGAGCATAAAAAAATTTAGAATAGTTTTATATACTAGTTTTTGTTTCACAATTCATACTCCCAGCTGAAAAATATCTGAGAGGAAATTATCATGCAAGTTATATTTTAAATGATATATTTTCATATAGTATAGGTAAGTTTCCCAGCATTGATCTGATTAATAAAATAAAACATTTGCTGAAATTTTTAATTTATGATTATTATTTCTCAATAACATTATTCTTTAAATATATGTATTAATGAAAAAATAAGCATGTAATTGCAGAGACATAAATAAAAACTTTACAAACATATTAAAACTCATATGTTTAAAAAGTATAAATATGTTTTAGCTAATTTCAGTATTTAAGGGAGAAAAAATTGGAGACAAAGTTAATACAAACCTCAAACTTTTCAGTTTCAAACCACAAATTAACAAAACCAAGGTTGCATACAACACATAATGCCCATAACGGAAGTTCATGAGTCACATGCTCTTGTAATTGTTGAAAAAATGCGTTATTTTTCTCAAAACTAAAATGATATTCCATTCCAAACATAAAAACCAATCGAATTATCACAGTTAATGCAATGATAGTTAGGATGAAAAGTATAGATGTAACATCTACAAAATAAGAAAAAAAATATAAGTAACTACAGAATAAAAATAGTAAGATTTTGTTTGTTTTATATCAGATTAAATTATTTTATTCAAAATCAATCAGTTTTTCAAAAAAAAAAAAATTTTTTTTAATATTTGAAATGTTTGAATAATTTTTAATAAGATAAAGAATAGCATTTAGGCAAGAAAAATAGGATTAAACATTAAAAAAAATTATGGTACTTTTCCATTTTGCCAGTGTAGGAGTAAAGTCACCAAAATGATACAACTGACGCCGCCAAATGGAATATTCTCACAGTAGCTTTTATCGACACATTTTTACAACAGGTCATACTCTTTTTAGAAGCAACTTCTTTTTTCTAATAAGTCAAAAATTAATGAAAAGCCAATGAAAGAAGATGTTTAGAACAGTTGCTGTGTATACTGCATGTTGTCACCAATAAAGTCTGCTTGGTGAAATTTGCGCAGCAAATGGAAAATTATCAAAATTACTAGCTTCATAAATAGAACTGTAATACTGTGCACATACATAAATATTTCAATGGATGGAGTTTTATTTGTGAAAAAAATAGATTGATTTTCTAGATAAAAATTACTTTTATTTATTAGAAAGAATATTT
>BMAO01036622.1:0-42776 GCA_019973975.1 Trichonephila clavata | reverse complement strand
CAAATGAAAAACGGACAAGTTAAATAAAAATACTTGGTGGAAAAACTAGTGGAAATCAAAATAAATCGCTATAGGTATTGTAACACGTACCATTGTTTCTACAATAGGCCTATGCCTTCGCAGTAGAAAAGGTCGTGGTTGATTCTAGAGGAAATTTGTCACTTCATCGTCTGAATGGAAACGTAATGCTCTCTTAATTGGAAAAAATGTGGAAGGTTTCACAGACACAAATCCAGACTATATGGCGGGTGTTCCAACCCTTTCAACAGAATTTCTTAAGATTTTTTCCCCGGAGACGTTTGGGTCGGCATCTCCATAAAGATCTGATATAATTTGCCACCCCTCACGTAAACATTTGCAAAAATTGCTCTAACTAAGCAGTTCTTGCAATAGACTGTCCCCTATTGTTAACAGCTACCCTCATTCAGCCCACCTTCCACAATGTGCGGTAGTATGGTTATACTACCGCACATTGTTCAGATATGGACGCATCCATGAATTGCACGACTTTACTTTTGATATATTTTCTCTACCATGAACAGGTTTCGTTTTTGCGCATCATATATGCAGCGAAAAAATTTTATCTCCTTTTATATTCATGTTCTGTGGCGCTGCTATAGCTGCAGTCATCCTCACACAATTGCACATGTCAACTAACCATTTGGGCAAGCTTTACAGTATATGTACTCATTTAACGAATAATAGGCATATGAATATTAAATGAATGGATTATTTAAGTGTGTGCGTGGTAGAGGAGAAGCCATGGCCACAAACAGGAAGACATTATTGTACCTTTAGTGGCGGTATCCGAAGGAAAGAACCCACGACGCTCGGTACCATGGCCCCATGACATGACCACTAGACAAAAGGGATCACCCGTTTCCGGAGCCTGTTACTGGCTTATGTAGATGAACCGCAACAGTAGTACTCCCCCACCAGTGAGTCGGTGGATAGGTGAATGAACGATATATTTGCAATGGTGAGTGTGTGTAGCGTGTGAGTTGTTGCTGTTAATTAGAAGTGTTGCGTCAAGTGGGTCTTAAGACTTTGGTTGCTACGTCAAGAGAGTCTGACGACTTTATTTGCAACGTCGAGCGGATCTGACGACATTTCATTACTCTTCTTGCGGCTAGATGGGGCCACGACAGATCAGTATATATAGCTGTTACCCACCCGCTTCGCTGGTATTTCATGATGTTTTATAAATTTTTACTGCTTATATATATGTATAAATTATTGATATCTAAGTCCTAGCATTAAGAATTCGATTGAATTGAAAATATACTTATACCTGTAACTGTCACCTGTTGATAAAAAAAAAGGGCAGAACTCATCTAATTTGTATTTTCTAAAAATCTCTAAAATTGAAGCATAGAATGATGTTTGCTCTTTCGTAACTCAAAAACCAAGTGGATTCCCGCAAAACCAATTTTCGGTGGATCTCTACTCCGTAAATTGAACATGCAAGCCAAATTTCAAGTATAAATCTAACAGAAAAAAGCAAAAGTTTTACTATAAATATCCCCGTAATCCCGTTGAGAGCCGTTTTCCAAAATAACCACTCTTAGCGGATTTCAATTCAACAAAAGAAAAATGCAAACCAAATTTTATTATTATAGTCCTGTAGCTCGAAAAAAGTATTTTTTTTTGTCAATACGTCCCAGTAACCCCCTGCAACCCCCAGAACTTGATTTGCTTAAAATTTATTCTTAGTGGATCCTATTCAACAAAAGAAACATGCTTAACAAATTTCAAGTATATGGGTCTAACAATTAAAAACTGGAATTTTTTTCTGTAACTCCTCTTGACCCATCGCAAACATCTTTGGGTCAATTTTCATTTTACTCTTTGTTAGAGGAACTCTATTTCATGAAAGGAACATGCCTACCACTTTTCAACCAGGATGATCAAGTAGTTTAAAAATGGAAATTTTTATCGATTACGCCTCTTAATCTCCCGAAATTAAACTTAGTAGTTGATATTCGCGAAACCCATTTTATAGCGGTTCTCTACTTTACGAAAGGAATATGCTTATCAAATATCAAGACTGTACATCGAACAGTTTAAAAATGGGGATAATTGTCTATAACGCCACTTGAGCCCCCGCAATGCCACTTCTGGGTCTGTTTTCACAAAACCCATTTTGTAGGGGAATTGCACTCTATGAAAGGGATCTGCTTAGCAAAATTTTAAGACTGTGCGTCCAATTAATTAAAAATGCAAAAAAATTATCAATAACGCCCTTGAACCCCCGCAACACCACCTAGGGGTCGATTTTCACAAAACACATTTTACAGTGTATTTCTATCCAATGAGAGGAATCTGCTAACCAAATTTCAAGACTGTGAGTCTAATAGTTTAAAAAAAGAAATAATTATTTATATCTACCCTTAACCCCCCGCAACACCCCTTGGGGTTCAATTTTCTCCAAACCCGTTTTGTAGCGGATATTTCTCCATGAAAGAAACATTCCTACCAATTTTCAAGCTGGTAGGTCAAATAGTTTAAAAACGAAAATATTTATCTCTTACGCCACTTATTCCCCTGCAACGCCACTTAGAGGTCTGTTTTCACAAAACCTTCTTATAGCTGATCTCTACTCTATGAAAGAAATCTCTGTCTCAAATATAAAGACTGTGCGTCTAATAGTTTAAAAATGGAAATAATAATCTATAACGCCCCTTAAGTCCCCTTAAGGCCACTTGGGGGCAATTTTCACGAAACCCATTTTTAGCGTATCTCTACCCTATGAGAGGAATCTGCTTACTAAGTTTCAAGACTGTACGTCTAATAACTTAAAAATAGGAATTTATAACGCCCTTAAACCCCCGCCCCTGCAACACCTCTTGGGGGCAATTTTCCCAAAACCCATTTTGTAGCGGATATTTACTCCAGGAAAGAAACTTACCTACCAATTTCAAGCAGGTAGGTGAAGTAGTTTAAAAACGGATATATTTATCTATTACGCCCCTTAATCCCCGCAACGCCACTTAGAAGTCTGTTTTCACAAAACCCGTTTTGTAACTGATCATTATTCTACGAAAGGAATCTATATATCAAATTTAAAGACAGTGCATCAAATAGTTTAAAAATGGAAATATTTATCTATAACGCCCCTAAGCCCCTGCAACGCCACTTGGGTGTCGATTTTCAGCAAACTCATTTTGTAGCGGATCTCTACTCTCTGAAAGGAATCCGCTTACCCAATTTTAAGATTGTACATCAAGTAGTTTAAACATGGAAACAATTATTATTAAAGCCCTTAACCCCCCCCCGTAACGCCCCTTGCGTTTCGAATTTCGGAAAATCCTTTCTTAGCTGAGATCTACTCTATCAAAGGAACATGTCTACCAAATTTCAAGTCTGTAGGTTGAATAGTTCCAGAGATTATCAGTGATCAGTCAGTCTGTCAGTGAGTCGCTTTCTCCTTATATATATAGATATATATATAGGTTGCCTTTTTATTAATTCATTTAAGGTCACTAATGAGGCCGTGCATTTTCCGGAGAACAGAACCCGCAACGTTCGGTATTGAAACCACGTAACACGACCACAAGACAAAAGTAATCATTTCTGTCCGGAGCTTATGTATAGATGATACCGCTGCATATCTGTGTAGTCCCGGTTTTTAGAGAGAGTTCCGATACTAAACACTAAAAGCATGCTGTGTAGAGAGACATATATACGTAAAATTTATTAAAGCATGAAATGTTCACGTTGACACGGAATATAATATTAGAGAGTAAGATGTTAATTGTGTGAGATATCATCCTCATAATTTGACCAAGGTTCTACTCCAGTTTTGCATTAAACAGAGAGAGTGTCTTTATGATGAACTATAAAGCTATATGAGGGCTATTGGTAACGGACCTCGTCATTCTGAACCATGGACAAATGACAAGGATGACACTTGAGCTGGAATCCCCTCTTTACTACTACACCGATAGGAGGAAGTTAGAGCATCGATTTAACTTGCAACGGTCCCCTCTACATGACGTGTCTCCAGCGGCACTAGAAATTTAATTTGAAAGTGAGACGTTAATAACAATCAAAATAAACAAGCGCTTAAGAAATAAAATAAAATGGATGCATAATTTATTATCCTACCTTTTTTCAGCATGAAATAGCTTTTGACTCAAAATTAAATTATTCATTGAAACCAACAATTATAATTGCAAGTTATATGAATTAATAATACATTTCAAGTACAGTGAAATACATTTCCCTCGAAAATTCTTAAAACGAAAAACTGGTTAACAAGAACTAATAAAATCGTCCCTACAAACTAATATGCATTTTTTTTCTCTTAACACGAAATGATTTCCGTATGGGTACAAACAAAATAAGGAAAACACCAGCCGCTTAAGTGAGATTTAAGAGAGGTGTGAAATGAAAGATGTGGTTTCATATGTTTCGTAGAAATGAAGCTAACTTGGTTTTGAAATACTTTCGAAATAGTCTGTGACACGAGCCAATTTTGTTTAGCTGAGCGACTTTCATCCTCCATCCCTATAAACGCCACCCAAAAACATCTCATCTCTCTCATCAGTTGGCTTTGGAATTAGGCAACACAGTGCGAGTAAAAGTAATAAATTTGGTTCACGATTATTTTTTATTTTACGAGCCAATGGCAGGGGGAAAAGCAAACTGCTATTTCGCTTAAATTACAGATGGAGCTGCTTAAGGCTATTGATCAAAAACAGAAGACGAAAGCAGAAATCTGTAAGGATTTTGGTATTTCTATATTTTGTATTAAATTTCATTAAGTTCTGGTGAATGTTTTTGTTTCATTGTTTTTTATTAAATAAAGAGAGTATACATATCTATGTAAATAAAATGTACTCTGGTAATTTGTTGAATATATCTTTTAAAATTTTTTTTATTTATTTATGATATTCTTTGACATTAAAAATATTTCAGTTCCCTAAATTTCGTGTTAAACAATTTTCACTGTATTTTTATACTCTCTATATTTGAAAATTGTAACGCTACAATATCAAAAGACTGAAAAGAAAGAAGAAACAAAAACCCTCTTTAATATTTAAACTGACGTCTGTTTAGTCGAGCTTTCAGGAGAACAGACGGATTACTCTTTTCTGGAATTTCTTTGACAATTACATTCCACTCGAACATTCTCATCTGGGATTCCAGGCGCGTACCCCTGCGTTTTTTTAAAACACCGCGTTGCCAGATTTCTTTCCTAAATAAAGTTTCTCTAGAAAGAAAAGTTTAAAAGAAAACAATACGTCTCCTGTCGTCAAAAAGGAAGGAGGCTTTTATAGAATAACTTACTACAAAAAAAGAAAAGAAATATGGAGACACAATGAAAGGAGAGGAGAGGGAAGCATTCCAAAAAGGAACGTTCCGCATTCTTTTTCAAAGAGAATCGGAGGAAAGGGATCGATCAGCAAGTACAAGCGGATGTTGGTGTTAACCTAGGATTTCCCGCAAAAATCTAAAACAATTTTCTTATCCTGCTAGAGAACAGGAAATAAAATCATCAAATATACACCTATGTTATACTTCCGAATGGATGAACTGCGAAGTCACTTTTCAAAACATTTTTGTTTAGATTGAGTTTAAAAACTGAGCGTTTTTCTATCTGTTTAGAACAAGAATTCTCGAACATTTCTTTTCTTTTGCGAACCCACGAATCCCAGCTTTAATTTTGTGTATACATATGTAATACACAGAAGGTCGTTCGTACTTTATGGAAACGGGTTTGTAATTCATCATCTCGTTTGCATTTTGAGATAAAACTTTGGAAACGTCGAAATAATCGTCAGCTCATGTTTTTGATTGGAATATACAAGGAAGGTTTTAATTTGGAAATGGATACTAAAATTGATAAATATCTCTAAGTTTACGTAACTGCGCTTTCCGAGAAGAAATATTCGTGTCAACAGATTATAAAACGGTGTAAAAACTCGCTTAACACATTTCAAAAACTGGTATTTAAAACATTTTCAATATGAGAGGGAAAAAAGTCTAGCTGAAACTAAAAATGAAATCATGGCTACGAAACCTTATCATAAGACTGTCCAAACGCAGGCAACTATCAAAAAAGTTCTCTTAGATTCTTAAAAAAAATTAATAAATAAATAACATTTTAAAAAATGGAAAAAAAATAAAATAAAATCCGTCGACTCAAAGATATTTTGTGTCGAAACTGGGAAAGTTTCGGCACTGTAAGTGAAATCATTCATACAAGATTTAAAATTAAAGACGTTAAAACCTGAAGTTCATCTTCTTTTGCCAAAACATATCGCTGTAAAAAAACATATTACAGAAAGTTATTTGAAAAACACCATTTGCTGAAAAATGGAAATTTGTGGTAACACTATATGAGGCATGGATATATTTAAGAGAATATAATAAAAGATCAATTTGTGGAAATCAGCCTACAAAATGTCAGCCAATTTTCATGTATATTTACTCTTGTTGATCTTCATGCAAGAAAAACTTAGCTCACAAATATATGTTAAACCAATATAAAGACCATTTTCTGTTATATGGTTTTTTTTCTGACTGTCTTGGCAGCCCGCTGTTTGCTCAGTCTTGTCTTAAATAAATAATTAAAGAATCTTTTTGAAAAAAATGAAAAGAAATAGTTTGAAAAACAGAAAAAAAATAGCTTAGAATGGAGATTCGTTGACTTTTTAAAGAATCTGTAGAATTTGGGTCGACTTCAGTTCACACAGAAGGTTATTAAATATTAAAAAGTTAAAACACTGCTAACAATTACCTAATAATTTTTATTCATCTCTTATAATTTTATAAGAATGTTACTTCACATTCTCATGGCAGATAGTCAAATGAATATTACATGGCTTGGTTGTTCATTCATCGTTTCCCCTTTCACAATAAGCATAAATGGTTCTCGATGGCCCGCGAATTGTCAAATTTTAGTTAGAGAAGCAAAGGGTTGAAGGTCCGAGCTTAGTCTTCCTTTTATTTTCCATCTTCAACCACGGCCCTTACCCACCAATTCTTTACACATTTGTTTTTAACCAAATCCCTTTTTTTTGTTTTGTTATTTTCATATAATTGAAAAAATAGTATTTTTTTTTCCTCCAAAGCAATTTATCACTTCGATTCATAAATAAAAATCTAACTAGCATACGAAAAAAATGTTCGTAGGGGAAAAACAGCACACCATTTATAGAGATGGTTAATTTAGTTAAGCATCTCTTAGTCGGCATACTACACTCAAGAGCCAAAACATTACGACCACCACTACATTTTGCAATGAACTCGACTGGATGACGTGGAAGGCACGTGATCAGGTGGAAGTGGTATTTAACTTCTGCTGGAGAGACTGAAGAATCATTATTTCACTTATTGCTGTGTGTGATGGGAAAGGCTGCGGATCTAAGCGACTCTGATAGAGGGAAGATTGTAATGGGGCTCGAAGGCTTGGAACAAGTATTTGCGAAACTGCACGACTCGTGGGTTGTTCGCGATCTACAGTTGTTAGTACTTATGCAAAGTGGATGAATAACGGTGAAACCAGCAGTAGACGACATGGTGTTGGACGTCCACACGCTATCAAAGAAAAAGGTCGTCGGAAACTGTCTCGCATGGTGAAGAAAAACCCGAGGCAGACAGTGACTCCGCTGACAACCCAATACAATGCAGGGCCAAGTAGAATAGTATCAGAGCACACTGTTCAGTGGACACCGTTGGATATGGGGCTACGCAGCAAGCGTCCCACTCGCATGCCTTTGCTGACCAAGCGTCATCGCCAACTGCGCCTGCGCTGGGCCCGGGTACATCGCGACTGGTCCATGGATCAATCGAAGAGAGTTGCCTCCTCAGATGAATCATGGTTTGTCATTTATCAAGCCGATGGCCGTGTCAGAATACGCCGTCTTCCAGGCGAACATTTGCTTCCTCAATGTACAGTAGGTCATACAAAGGCTGGTGGTGGTGGTATTATGCTTTGGGGAACGTTCTCTTGGACGTCTCTGGGACCCGTGGTTTTGGTAGAGCACGCCATGAATGTTACAGAGTATCAGAACATCAATGCGGACAAGTTGCACCCTTACAGGATCCCTGTTTGTCCAGCTGGAAATAGAATGTTCCAACAGGACAACGCCCCGTGTCACAAGGCTAAAATTGTGTTGGAGTGGTTCCAGGAACATGATGCTGAATTCCAGTTAATGTCGTGGCCACCTAACTCCCCGGATCTCAATCCGATAGAACACATTTGGGATGTCATGAGACGGCAGCTCAGAGTTCAAAGACTACCAATTCGCAATTTCTCGGATTTGCGTGACCGTTGCTTAAGCATCTGGTACAATCTGTCTCCGGCCATCTACCAAGGACTTGTGGCACTCATGCCAAGTCGGGTTGAAGCTGTGTTGCACACCAAAGGTGGGCCAACTCGTTATTTACAGGTGGTCATAATGTTTTTGCTCTTGATTGTATTTTGATGCTAATAATACCGATTTTAGAAAAAAATATGTATTATAAATTTAAATGTATTTAACATTTTCAGATCTCTTAAATTTTTTACAGGTACTTGAAGCACTAAAAAAATCTAAATGTATTTTTTTATTTATTAATTTTTTTCCAATGGTGCTGCGGTGCCATTGCAGATCTAGTACATTCTCCGGGAATTGTGTCACTTTTTTGTTCGGCGCCATATAGATCGAATATCAATCGCCGCAATTCAATTTTGACACCTAGTTTTCTTCCTAGAGGGAAGCACCTGAGCTTTAACAATGCGAAATGGTACTAGGAATTCAAATTTTGCTGAGAGCACCCATGTCAAAAAAGGCACTCTAGGGATTTTTTACATGCCGCGTAATCATACATCATGAAAATCTATTGACTTTTACCGGGAGATCGAACCCGCAATCTTAGGTGTACATGGCCAGAGGCAAAACCACTTACGCAACTCAGCCGACAATGTAAACTATAAATTTTCTTACTTTGCTCAAAATTTTCCAAATTTCACTTGAAAAAAATTTTAAAAAATGGAACTTAAAAAATTATAAGTAACCTAAAACATCATATATGTATGATGTTTTGAACTATATATGTGTGATCTCTGCCATTGCTTTATAATAATTGTCGATACAAACACATTGCATTAAAAATATATATACTTTTTCGAAATCAAATGATTTTTCCTTCGAATGACCCTTTACAACTATAAAACTATCAATCTAATTGCTGACTATATTAGTTATTATTAGTTAATTTCCTGAAAACTGTAGTAAATGCACTTTATTATTCTTTGAAATCATTTCTTTTAAATATTGCGATGGAAGATATTAGATATCAGTTAGAGCTTTTGTATAATTACATTATTTAAAATAATAATTTAAAAGAGATAGAATAGTCTCTGTTGACTTATTTCAATACAAAGCATCCAAAATTCTGATCGGAGTGGCGACTTCGCCAAGCAACATAAAAGCTGAAATTAAATTAAGGGAACCATCATTAGAAAGCAGGAGGAAAATTGCCACCATCAAATTTAAGAGTAAAACCAGAAGCTGCCACGAACAACACATCTCAAATGTTACTTTCTGTGCTTGGATAACAAAGGACTGGCTGAAAAGATCTCCAGCACTTCATTTTGACAACAACATAAGAAACGATATTTACATGAAATACTCATGTCTTGACATCATTCGGGGAGCCTGGTTTTCTGTCAAACCACCCTCATATATCAACATTATTATTGTCAACATAATTCTAGAGCCATGTATGAAAAATGATCCAAAAGACAGAATAAAAAAAAAGTCTGGATACAATACTTAATATTACGAAGCCTCGTCTAGTCATTGTCTACACCCAAATTCCTTAGTCTCAGACTGCAATAGTGGAGAATCTGGTGTATCTCTTATATACTCAGACAATTCAACTTTGAAGAAAATCGTGTCAGCACAGAAAATCGCATCCATTTTTATGCGTGATTCCTTGCAATTAGGATAGCTGGAGATATGTTCCTCAAATGACCAAATATCGCTCTCTCTCTCTCTCTCTCTCTGACGACATTGTAATTTGGGATAGCAGATCCACTCTCATTGTCATTCAGTGAGGAAAACAGTTTTACTCAAGACATCAACTCTCCATTAAGGCATTGGGAAAATTCAGCATCCTTCAACGGATCCCAGCCCTGTTTAATATCGAGGGGAACAAGTTCTTGCCAAATAAGCAAGACAATCAAGCCCCCACCTCCCTCTACTACCGTTTTTGACACCAAAAACCCACAAAACAGAAGCTCTGAGCAAACCCTCAGTAAAAATTCTCCCTGCCAGAAGTAAACAACAACCGTAAAATAACGACGACTATAACCAGACTAAGTACAAAACACTTTAAAGCGATGAAGATCCAGCCTGATGGATTAGAAACATAAGTGGAGTGTAAGCAGTGCCCGGGCACGTAGCTGGATCCCAAACACTATTTTCGCTGCCCTTTTCAAAATTGACATTGACTATAACTAGGGGTTTTTTTCTTAGATCCCCGGGATCCTGGGTTCGGAGAAATTATAAGATTTCTGTGCTTTTTCTATTACCAGAAATTATACTTTGTTCCCGAGATTTCCCGGGAATCGCACGGGGTTTCAATTATTCATGAGGAAGCTATTTTTGACTTAACTGCAGATTTCACCCCCGGACATCGTTAGATGACCTTACTGTGGCAATTTGCGATCGTTCACCGCTAACTTCCTGGAAGAAGGAATTTTCGTTACCCCAACTGTGGGGTAAGTGTGTGATATGAGAAAGAACGTTGGATTGGTGAGAAGTTTTCCAGCTAGCCGTGGGAAGGAGTATCTATCCAAATCAATTCTTGTCGATATGTGTATCGAGGTTCGTTAACAAGAAGTATTTGGTTTTTAAGGCAATCGCATATTTCATAGCCAACCAACACTATCTGTTTGAAATTCCAAGATCTTAATTTATGTGGATAACGTACTAATATTTAAAACTATTATTTATTTAATTTTTTTAAAAAAAATTTCGTATACTTGTCATTATTATGAGCTATTTAATTAAATCAGCAATTTGAAGACGGGAATGGACCCACAAACTGTTTGCTTATAAAAATATTCTCCCCCAATCTCGCAATTTTTCTTATTTATCATTTTTCTAAACCTAACTTTCGTGTGAAATTCTTATATTAATATTTGTTTATATTTATGTAACAGTTATATAACAATTCCATAAACAAGAATTTGGTTATACAAATAAAATATCTTAAGCAAAACAATAATCTATATTTCTAATGTATATAATCGGCACTTCAGCAGCAAATGATTTTTCAAGTATTTATTAATATTTATTTGTTAGCAGCAACATTAGAGAAATAATTGATTCAGCTTTGACTGGTTAACTTTCAAAATCATGCGATTCAGTAAAGGAACATTAATTTTAGTAATTATTTTTCAAATACGAATTTTTTCCCCAGGATTTTTTGTTTACAAAATCTTTAACAGTAACATTTTTTCCATGCCTGAGTGATAGAAGTATAAATTGCTTATGCTTTCTGAAATCCTATTTTAAAAAAGAATAAACAATTTATTGTGTTTTTAGCTTGTTATATAAATAAGTAATAATTTTAGAATTTATATGTATCCATATTTTATATAATTATTATTGATTTTATTTAAAAATAACTTGTTTTTAAAATTTTTGAAATTTTGATGTCTTTTTAGGAATTCTGGGAACGACAATTGCATTCCCGGGATTTCCCAGACAATCCCAGGAATGGAAAAACTCAGGAAATCAGAAACCCTACCTGTAACATAGACGCATTACATATAAACAAGGTCGAGGCTATTACCAAGGAAGTGATTCACGTTTTTGGTACTATCTAATTTTTATTATTGTTTCTGCCTGTGCACTTAGTCATACACGACAACAACAAAAGAGATTGTGCGAAGAAAGTTCAAACAGATTTATTTCTTCGACTCTTAAATCCATATTGGTTATCTTTATGCAGAACCGGTTTTCAGTGCTCGAGACATTGTAAGAAGTGCCTTTCCATTTTGAAATCCATCAGACTGAGAAATGTTTCTTGCATTAGAACTATTTTAAAAAACTTTCAAAATGGGTCGGATTTCGTTTTATTTTACGGCGTACTCTGAAAAAACGAGAGGTTTATTGGACACGAACCTCGTAATTTTAAAGCGCTCTAAAGAGATTAGAATTACACCTGACCTGTGTGACGTATTGAGAAAATTGATGAGTAATCGTGGGCCTTAACAAATTACATTATTGATTTATTACATCTACAGCTATTAATTACAATATTTACAGTTAAATACAAGTTATTCAGTAATTCACAGGTTCAAAATACTTAATTATTGAAATAGGAGGGCAAAACACAATTTCTCCTTTCGAGAGTTTCAAGCGGTCTGCCTTTTCGTTCTCTTGAGGCACAGCGGTCCCCTCTTACATCACGAATAATATTCGAGGTTCGACTTCCAGGCGGAGTGCAGATATTTTTATTTTTCGGCTATGGCTGCTTGCATGTAGTCAGATGAAAAGACCCTGCAATATTTTAGGGGTACACGTATGGATATGAACGGTGTATGTTATCTGCATGGAAAAGCCGATCCCTCAACTCAAAGGAGGGAAAATGTTACACTTGGAGTCCCCCTCTCCGAACTTCCACACTACGCCAATAGAAGGACTTTGAGCCCCGACAGATTTAACATGCATCAGCTCCTCTACAAGGCGGGTCTTCAGTGTCTCAAACTCACGACTCACTGACTACGAGTTTGTGAACATGTTGACTCGGCTATAATGATTATTCCTTTATTATCAAACAGCAAAAAGTTAATATTCACAAAATATGTATTATATTTTTTGTTCTAAATTAAATCGTCTGCTAGAAAGGAGTATAATGAAACTTCCTCTGAACAATCCCCTCTGACTCGAAGATTCTGAAAAGATAAAAACATTTATCTATTTAGTTCAAAAGCTACTATCTACTTAGCTGAGCAGTGAAAGAAACGGGCAGAATTTGTAATGAGTTCAGGGAGTTTGCATTTAAATTCATTCCACATGAAAATACTCATTTGGGGAATCTAAGGGACGACTCCTTTTATATATCCAGTGTTGCCAAATCTCTTTTTCAAATAAAGCTTCTGTAAGATAAAAAGTTTGAAAAAAACGTGTATTTCGCCTCTAAGGTAGGCAACGGCTTTTATCAGAGGCAAAAATTCGAAGACAATAAGAAAAGTGAAAAGCATTCTAGAAGAAATGAATGTTCCACGTTCTTTCCGTAGAGGGAAATGAAAGACAAAAAAATGTATCGATCAACTACTTGAACAGGATGTTCTATTTCTGGTCTATTGATGAAACAGAACTTTTAAGATCTTGTCCAGGAGAAGAAAATAAATCAAGAACGTTGATGTTTCATATTTCAGATTTGATGAGATGAAAAATGATTTTGAAAAGAGTTATGTTTGACATAAATATCATTTAAAGATAAATATTACATTTTATAAATTGATAGTTTTGTGATATAGTTGACAATATCAAGAGAAAAGAGGGGAAAAAACCCACTCTGATACTTTTATGAATCATGAATTTGTCTCCACAACTGACAAAACAAATGAATACATTTTACATTTGTCTTAATTTAATCTTGGAAAAAACCGGTTCAGTTTTTTTTCAGCATAAAAAGTAAATATACTCTAAATTAACGTTTCTCAAACTGGGAGGTGCACCCTTTAGGGGAGGCGTGATAAACCTACCAGGTGGGATGAAATTAAAAATTCAAAAATAAAAGATTTTAATAAATTATTATTTTACTGAAAGGAAGTGAAACAAACTATACATTCGGACATCACAAAAATAAAATACACATTTACACTGATATAATATACTTATAAATATATCAATACTGCACAATGTATCTGATCATTAATTCATCAACACTAAGTTAAGAAGTTTAATGACTCCCGTTCTGGTCATATGCAAACTTTAATACTTATCGATAATTTTTTAAGTTAATAATATAAGTCGTATTGCAGCTTTAGCGTCACATTATTACTGAATTCAATACATTGTTATTGTATGGTGGGAGGTGTGCTGAAAATTAAATTGAAAATTGGGTCGCAAATATTGAAAGATTGAGAATCTCTGCACTAAGTGGCCTAATTATTACCACCAATTGACACTAATACGGAGGTCAGCTAAAACTTCACGTAGTTACCACTAGAATGAAAGATAGCTGTTAATAGGGAATGCCGGAATAATGAAGCATCAATTACTTCAATATTCCGGCATCGCTTGTAAAGAGATAGGGAAAAACGTGATTTAACCGAGATTCGATGCGAGACGACTGTAGGTGCTCGAAAAGCTTCGGAAACAATACCAGTTAAATGGCTGCACTTGCGAAGTGTTCGAGGAACAGCAATTATTAATGTGTAAACATAGTGGATTCCCAAGCAGATAACCGAGAATCAACGCCAGGCTTGTGATCATCACGGCTACTGAGAGCTCGCTCTGAAAGGAGAATATGCAAAATTGTCCACTCCAGCAGAAGAGCAATCGTACGTCAAATTGATGGGAATCTTAATCAAAGAGCATTTGAGAACGTCTCTGAAGGATTTGTTCACCGCTCATTACACTATAAAAACACCAACGATCGGTTCGAAGGCCTCTAATGTGCGCCATGGACAGGAGCAGATGTCACGAATTCGTAGAGAAGCACAGCGTTTGGGAAGTATATGACTGGAAAAGTTTCATGAGGTCCAACCATGCAGATGGCAAGTGCAAATTAGATAATTGGGTGCCAGTTCAGTTGCCATTATAATCACTTCACTAAGGTTAAAAAAATTATTAGGGCCTTCACCTATGACCCTTGAGCAGCTTTATTAGCGCGACGTAAATATAACTCACTCTCTCATCTTCAAAATTAATACCCTCCTCCCGTTGTTGCAGGGTGACTCACAACTAGGGATTGCAATATGGGACCAAAAATTCAATACCGGTATTCGGTATTTTTTTAGATCTTAATACCAGGATACCGATTTTGATACCGGTAGTAGACTTTTTCGAAAAAAGAAAGAACACACAGGTGTTTCTTTATTTTATTCGCCAGTTTTATTAGATAGTATAAATATCACAAAGTATAATTTGTTTTCACCATTTACTTTTGATTGTATTACATCGTGTTTTAAAGAATTTCGTGCAAATTCTTATAATATTAATCGACATTGGAAGATTTTTTAAAACCTCTGGTGGGTAGTGATTTTTTTAATTCAGTAGAAGTACAAAACACTCGAAATGGCAAACCATCTAAAGCCATTTTACTTGTAATTTCATCCAAATTATCTTTTTTTTTTTCAAAATAATCTAAAATCTCAGATGGCTTGGGCTTAGAAATTGTGCTTAAATTTGTATCTTCATAGCAATTAGATTCCTTAATCTTCCATGTTTCGTTTTTAAATTTGTATGGAGTCCGCTGGCATTTCCTCCTTTCACTTTAATAACTCTTCAATATTTTTTACATTGTGTCACCATATTCTTTTCATCGTATAAATAATGAAACCAAACCGAAGTATTATCAACTAATTTTTTATGTCCTTTAAGATTATTCTTATTCATTATTATGGGTTATTTTTTATGTGTAAATATGCAATGAATCTGAAAAATATTTTAAACCTTTAAGTATGATATGAAAGTACAATGTGAATAACAAACTCACCAGTTTAAAAAAACTGGCGAGTTTCTGAAACTACAACCTTGTTTTCAAAGATACGAATATCAGACTAAAAGCCTGTGCGTATGCACTATCGCTCTGAGCTGTAATAGGGTAGTTTTGGCCCGCCTTCTTGGATGATTTACATATTTTATCACTTCCCTTGACTGTTTGACGCAACTTTATATATTCACAGTCTAATTAATTTCGCCCATTAGGGAGACATAAAAAAAAGGTATACTATTTTACTTTGTTGGCAATCCCTAAATGTACAGTGGAGACGATTAAAAAAATTTCCAGTAAATACCGAAAGAACTGTATTTAAACTTGTGAATACCGGTATTACAAAATTACACAAATTGCTCAAAATACCGGTATTCCGTATCCCGGTATTGCAATCTTTACTTACAACATATCATTAATCGTTCAGAAGAGTCTTTCAGTTTTCAGGTACATAAAAAACGTTTGTCTCATCTAAAAATACTCTCATTTGCACTGAATTTGAAATTCTTAAGAGCTGGAATTAAATAGTCTACCGAAATTTGCCTCGTGTCTTTGTAATATTAAGACAATGAAATTCAATTTACCAACAAGAACTGAAAAGTCTCATCCAATTCTCATCACGCATAATTTCTCGCTTCCTTTTGTTTCTCTAAAAAAAAGTTCACGTGTTAATTAAAAGTCAGGAACAAATATCGACTTTTACAATTCTTTCCATTCCTTTGTGATGATAATTAAGCGGCTCAAACAGAGAAGGGTAATAAATCTTTGCTGTCTCATGATCCCCATTTTGTGCGGAGAAAAGGGAAGAAATTATTCCCCAGTTAATTGGCTTACCGATTTCCGTGGTATTTTTTTTCTCTTTACCACACTGCAACAGCAGCAGCTGCAATTCATAATGATTAAATTGATGAAATGTATTCATGCTACGTGATATCAAAGTGTTAATGGTTCTAGAGCCTTATGGATGATCTTATTCCAATTGGGACACAGATTATAACAAATGAAGGGTCCAATTGTCTTTTTAACCTAATATTATTCAAAATCTTGTAAATGCGTTCTTTTCGGATACTATAACTGCAAATGATCAGAAGTAAGAAATTCTATAATGAGGAAATGACCCATGACTGAATAAAATGCCAAGTGTTAATATATGTGATATAATCGCCAAACTGGTACTATTCACATTCGCTTGTGAAAATTGCCACTCCATGTAGGAATCAGCAAAATTACGTGATATTCAATACACAATTGACTGGTATTGGTATGAAAAAAATTAATCAAATATCAAAGCAAGAAAACAGTTTTAAAAATTCAAAATCTGTATTTCATGTAGATATCACTCTGCAATACAGAGATGCTATACGACGTGGAATAAAGTCAAACAAAGGAAATAATTAGATATCGGAGTGCTACGCGCCAAGCGGCGCTTGTTGTCGAATGATATGCAATCTTTGATAGCGGCCTAGATGTAACAAACTGACAGGAAAATAATTTTCAAGAATTCTTTTGAAATATTGAAATATATTTCAAATAAAGAATATAGGAATAAATCAAAAATAACCAATATTTATCAATACCTTATAAAAAAATTATTATAATATATATAAAAACAACATCTGAGTCATGCAATTAGCTTTCATCCATCAGTTCGATAAATGAGAAAACTTACTTACCAAACACTATTTCGCTTCAGCTACAACCTGATCAACATCGCTCATCACCCCCGCCCAATGGTCACGTATACTGAATCACATAGCTTGGTCATCTGTTGCACTATTTGATATAGTAAAATTATATAATTTAATATATAATAAAAAAATAAATAAATATATATAATATAATAATAATTATACATAAAATAATACATAATATACCTAAATATTACAACTAAACAATGATGAATATAAATTAATAACTGGCGATAACTTGCAACATTCCAACATCCTGCGAATTTCTTCGATAAATTTCCTCGAACAAGGAACGTTTGAGAGTGCATTACTTAAAAGTGAAATGAAGTGGAAATGCGCAGTTTGCATCAATAATTAAAAGCACAAGCCACATATTATTTTTTTAAAAAATTGGTAGTTATAAAGACTGCAGATAGAAGTGAAAACCTAGAACTTTTAGTATTAAAATTTGAAATTGCATAATGTTTGAATTAAAATTATCAACATCAATCTGGTTTTCACATCTATTGACACTCCGAGTAACAACTAAATGCATGTTTATATGGTTTTTTGTTATTCAAATATATTACGGGCTGTACAAGATCATGACAAAATATAAATACAATTCAATTGAAATAACAATTAATATACAATCATATATTATTTATGCATAGTATTGGTATTTACTTAAATTTCAATGTACTTGATTTTTAACATTATTTTAATTGTTTGCATCATTGCCATCATTAATTTCAATAATACTTAGACTTTTTGTACTTTCAATCATTTCATTTTGTTCTAAAAAGATACAATAGGCGTATGGTAGCTAAAGTAAGAAAGGAAAATGTTTGATTCAAATTTATCTTAAGTATCGCGTAAAAACCGCATCGATCGTCGTTTTATATTTTGTAGTACTGAGTTTTCGATCATTGGGCATATTTAAATTAAGTCTCATTTAGAAAATCAATTAGTGGTAGATTTTTATCATCTGCAAAGTTAATATCGAAGTCTCCACTTAAAATCATCGGTACATTATCATATATATTATATATATATTTCTCCAAATCTTTTTTCAAGTATTTCAGAACTTTTTGTATAAATCATCCAATTTTTGAATAAATATTGTTATACCTGTCTCATAGATTTTCCAGGCGAAATATAAACGGCAGCCATTAATATGTATTGCCCATTCTCGGAATCGCAACGAGCAATACTTAGTATATACACATTGAACTTTTCACTAAATCCATTGAATTTCACTTGTAAGATATACACAGCACTATACGTCAGCTGTATAGCTACAGATATACTGCTATAAGCATGTCGGCGACGCGAACGCACGAGATTTCACCCATCCAAAAAGTGTCTAAGGCGAACAGCACACTGCGCGTGCGCCAGTCAGAGCATGTCGGTGACGCGAACCCATAAGATTTTCCCCTACCAAAAGTGCCCAACGCCGCTAAAGAAGTTTTCACTTCAAAAATATCCTGGTACTCACCAATGATATTAGAAATATCCATTATCGAAAATAACAACAAAAAAAATACAAGAGATGACTGAAACAGTACCTGGAAGAATGATTTCAATGAAATTTGATAAATTTTTAAAGAAATCCATTTAAAATCATCCAAAATGAATATAGTTACCCCGTGATAAACAATAAAAATTAAATATAATATACGTCATTCTTATGGCAACCACATTACCAAAAGATAAAAATGTTAATGCAGACGAAATTGCCTGCATTTTCAATACCAGAGGCATGAAATAAATATCAAACGTGTTTTGAGAACATGACCACTTAAAGAGAAAAATATTTTATCATTCAAAGTCTTTGGGAGTAAATTTAAGTATAACAACGTTCAGATATCTCTATGCGTGGGGTTTTAAATTATTTAACTAACTTTTATGAATTCATATATCATATACCTATACAGTTAATAACAACCCTGCGCTGATGCAAATTTATCTGATGGCATTTTATTTAGAAGTTATTAAGTTACATGTTTACGATAAGTTACTTCCACAAACATAAAACTGAATTTAGGTGATCATTTTCGCAGTTCCGCAAGAAATGGTTTGAATATTTTAACATGCAGTGGGCTCTCGTAACAAATCAATAATATATACATCGGTAATATATGTCGTTCTGCTGCAACAATTTTCGATTATGATCAGTTAAAGCTTAAAAGTTTTGTTTTTGATTCATGCATTAGTGATATTAACGTCGCAGTATAAAGCCACATTTTGAACTTGGTCAAGCAACGAAGATGACACCTGTGTGAGCTGCTCCTCTCTCCTAACTACTGCACCACACTCACGGGGGAGAAGATTGAGCCTCGACAGATTGAAACTGCATCGGCCTTCCCTGCAAGTCGGGTCTTCAATGGCACCAGGACTTGAACCCGAGACACTCCAGCCACGAGTGTTTGAGAATCGGGAAAAAAAGGTTGATAATTTACCAGTTGATGTATTGTTAAGTAAAACACCAACAATAGTTTTATTACTAGAAAAATTATACGATGCTAAAAAACAATTTTTCGTTTCCTTGTTGCATACGTTCTGTGCCATTTTTTTTTTTTTTTGGAAAATAAACCTGACGAAAAGTTTGTATACAGCACGTTGTCATCGACCCATGTTTTATGCTCTGAAGAAAAAAACTCATTGCATGATGATCATGTGCATTCAGATATCCCAATGAGTAAATGATTGAGTGAAATAATCTTGTTGCACTATTCAGCTACTACATGCAGGACTATTGGCGACGGACCTCGTCACTTTGAACCATATTGAAGTGACGAAGATGGTACGTATACTAGCACTCCTCTCCTAATTTCCACAGCACAGCGTTGGGAAGACGTTTGAGCCTCGACAGATTTAACGTACATCACCCCCCTTCACGGCCACAGAATTTGAGGTGTATTACCTGTGGAATTTATCAAGAAATGTCAGGGATTGTAAGCAAACAGATGAATAAAGGTTCTGAAGTTAACAGAGTAACATAGAGATATACTAAGGAATTGATTGATCGTTTAATGAAGCACTTCAAAGCAACACAAAATCTCAGACCGACGACTTGGTAATTTTGAATACAGTAGTTTAAACAATTGAGAGTACTTACTTTTACATGATTAATTTTAATTTCCGTATGAATAATAAATTACGAAGATATGCAAACATACTTTTATTTTTACGAGTAACAAATGGTTTAATTTAAAGTAACAAGCAATGGAAAACTTCAGAAATGAAAAGTGTCGGAAGCATTTTAAATAAAGATATAGAGATTTGACTCAAAAAATTCAGAATACACCAATGAAACTTTTGTAATATCTCGCACACTAAGAATGTCAGTATTTAGTTGCATGACACTTGGCTTGAATAAAGAAAGCTTAAAGTCGCGTACAGATTCAACTCTTTTTTTTCGGTTATCCGAAGATGTTTTATCTTATTCTTTGTGAAACACTTGTTTTAAACATGTTTTGTTTCTAACCTTTGCTTTGAGTGTGACCCACAGATTTTCAAAGGCATTGATGCCAGGGAACTATGCAATCTGCTGTTTTACGGAAAATACACTTGCTTTTAACTAGTTATATCTCGTGTTTGAGATCGATGTTCTGCCAAAAAAATGAAACTTCCATCTAGACCACAATTTTTAGCACTTGTCTTTACATTATTGCAAAGAACACAGTGAAGGCAAATAAGTTTTAAGGCTCGTCCTAGAGCGTTCTGTAATGGCGCCATGAGTGCAAATGCGCATGCGTCATATCCTTTGGTCTACTGGCACACTGTTAAAAAGTTGTGCTCAGTTAGTTAAATAGTTAAAAGAAGACAAGCCATTATTACAGAGGTGAATTGTTTGAACGCTGGTTTTTCAAGATGGAACAAAAAGCTGTAATGAAAGTTTCGCGAAACTTGGTAAAAGTGCTTTGGAAACATACCAACTCATAAACCAAGTTTAAGGTGACTGTTGCTTAAGTAGATCAAACATTTTTGTGTGCATAAACGTTTCTTGGATGGAAGAGATACGGTAGAAGATGATCAGCGTAGTGGAAGACCAATTTCATCTAGAATACCTAAACTTATTGAGAAAGTACGACATTTCGTGGCAAACGATCACTGTGCGTCATTAAGAATCATTGTAGACTCTTTAAACATCAACAAAGAAATAATTTGAACCATCCTGCATGAAGATTTAGGTAAAACAAAAGTTTGTGGTAAATTCCTTCCTCACACTTTATCCCCGGAACAAAAAGCAATGAGAAGTGACCATTGGAGAGATCCTTTCAGCTGATGAAAACGATCCAAATTTCTTGAAGTCTATTGTTACAGGTGAAGAAACCTGGTGTTTCATATAAGACCCTGAAACAAAGCAACAAAGTACGGAATGGAAGTCAGAAAATTGACTGCAAGTCAAAATCAAAACAATGCTTACTACATTCTTCTATGCTAGGGGAATTATCCACAAGGAATTTGTTCAAACTGGACAAACAATCACGGGTCAGTACTACTTAGCTGTTTTAAAGCGTTTGATGTGCACAGAATTTGTTGCATTCTTCCAGAATATCGGACTGAAATCAGTTAATGCTTGTTACACGATAATGTACCCAGTCACATCTCCCTTTTTTTTCGTCAATTTTTGGCAAAAAATAATGTCTGTGTGCTGAACTATTCACCAAATTTAGCACATTGTGACTACTTCTTATTCCCAAAACTTAAAATGATATTAAAAAGGTATTATTTTGAGGATATTTTGACCTTATAAGTAGCTTCGATGCATGCATTGAAGGCCATTCCACAAAGGATTTACAACAGGCGTTCAATTCCTTTAAAAATCGATGTAACAAGTTCATTGAAGCCGGATGGTCCCATTTTGAATAAAAAACCACAACGGGAATTAATTTCTTTTTAGGACACAGTCTTAAAACTTATTTTCTGCACTGTGTATATCCAACTAAACTTTATGGACCATATCAGCATCTATAAAAACTAAACTACCTACCCCGGATGAAGCCATGCAACACCAAACCATAGCGGATCCACCAATCTGTCCTACTGCACGACGTAAAATTATGGATCTAAAGCGTATTGGGCTTAGAAGGACGTCACTGCCTAAAATGATGAAATTGCTTTCACACCAAATATATAACTTTCTTCCTAAAGTTATTAGTCTTCAACTGATGAGTTTTTCCAAGCACTCTCTGATTTTGCAAGCTGATGAACTGTTTCTTCCTAACAACCCGACTTTTATATCCATCTTGTCGAATTACACTTCACCCAGTTTTTGCACTTACGCTTCTGCCCTAAGTTTGACTGCACTTACTTTAGGATGAATCTTGATTTCTTTCAAAAGTTTCTTTTTTTTTCAACCTCACTCAGAATACTGTTTTACTTCCTCTTCCACATTCATTTTCAATTAGTCCATCAGCACCTGCTGTATATTCGGCATTATTCTTGCTATCTTAAAAACCTGTCTTTTACATAAAACAGTTATTTTACCCCTTTTTCAGAGTTTTGAAACAGAACAGTTGCATGAACAGATAACACGTGCTATCAATAACGTTGAAATTGCTGTGTTGAGTAGAATAGGGCAGGAAATGAACATTGGCATTGGTCTATGCCAGACAACCAAGATTTGTCTCAGAACACCTGCAAATAAAATCTTTTTTTTATTCTTTCAAAAGTAATTTTTCTGAATATTTTTTTTTTCTTCACTATAGCTCTTCAAACCCCTGGAGGGAATTATGAATAACCATGTACAGTGAAAATCGATTGACACGAAAATAAGAGGTCTGAAATATTTTTTCCTGTTAAAAGAATTTCGTATTAAAGGATATCGCTAAGAAACATGTATTAAACAAAAATTAAGTTCATTAGTGCAGATTTTGCTTACATGCATAGGTACATATGCATGCATCCAATAAAAATCAATGAAACAAAAACATTTACTAGAATTCAACCAAATTTAATATAAAATTTCCAAGCTTGTTTTTTTTAAACAAAACATTTATTGAGATTTTGGTAAATAATCTGATATTTTTCTTCGCATTGTCTTCTATAGTATCAAATTGTCAACAAATTGCTCATGGTTGTTCATTTTGCTATTATTTCATCATTGGAATGTGCGTCTAAGTAACTACACACACTTTCCCCATGTTCCTCATTTTGGATGTTTTTATGTAGGGTTGAGTGAGTGAATATTAACGTCACACTTTTCAACTACACGAAGGCTTTTGGCGACGGATCTCGTAATTTTGAACCATAGTCGAGTGACGAGGATGACACCTGTGCTGGCTTGCCCCTCTCCTAACTATCACATCACACCAACGGGAGGATGTTTGAGCTCTCGACAGGTTTAACGTGCATCGCTTCCTTACACGGAGGGTCTTTAGTGGTACTGGGCTCGAACTCATGACATGCCTGCCATGATCCGATACCCTGACCACTTGGCTACAGCGGCCATATGTTTTTGTGTGGAGTAAGAATAGAAGATAAAAGTAGTTAAGATAAACAAAATTGGCTCGTGTCACAGGCTATTCCGAGAGTATTTCAAAACCAGGTTATCCTGCTTTCTACGAAACATATGCAACCACCTTTCATTTCACACCCCTCTTAAATCTCGCCTGCGCAACTGGTGTTTTCCGCACTTTTTCATTCCCAGAAGCGTAATCTTTGTGTTAAGCTATTTTCGATTTAAGATTGAGAAAAACGTATGAAGTCACGTAGGAATTTGTCGGGACCGTTGCATTATTTCGTATTAACCGATATTTCGTCTTAAGCATTTTCGCCATAAAAGAATTTTACTGTATATTAAAGCATGTTTGAGCATGATCCAGATTCCACGCAATCTGCGAATTTGTCTTTAAAATAAATAGAACTGTTTATTCTTGAAAAAATACTACTTTGAAATGTAACAATACATTTTTTTTTGTAAACCAATCATTATTTAAGTATCATCCTCTCTATAAGCCACTGATATAAAAACACTTGATACGATCTTTTGAATTCACCCCAATAGGCAGTCTTCTCAGTGTCGCAAACTTAGAAAAACAACCGGAAATATTTGAAGGATAAAACGTTGTAATACTCTTTACTAAGGAACCATTATTTCGTGCTAGGGCAACGTTTCTCAAATTGTGGGCGCATCTCCCTGGGGGGATTGAATGCATTTTTGAATGCAATGTTTAGGTAAGTTACCTTTTTCTTATAATGGATTAGACAATCTACCCATTATTTTCAATAGGTTTTTGCTCAGTATTATTAACAGAAAGGGGAAGGTTGGCTGGCCAAAAACATGTTCAACCCCACTTTCATATTAATTATTAAAAGAGCTGTCCTAAGTCAGCAATGTTTATAATACTTTACCATCCATATTTTTATATTCTAAGCTTTTATTTTTAATTTCTCATGTATCTTTCGGAAAATCTAATGTCTGGTTATCTTACACTTTCAATTTTTCAGTTTTGATTATTGATTGTTCATCTCTTTCAAGTAGAGGATTTTGACTAGATTATATATATGTAATAATTTCCAGTAATATAATCCTTTTAAATTTCTCTTACTTATCTGGTCCATCCCTTCAGGACCCACATTTTAATAATAAATTAGCCAGCCGCCTAACGAGAATATTTTAAACTACATCTAGCTACTCACTCATATCATGTGATTTGAGCCGCCTATAAATATCGAGATGTCTGGAGACCGACTCTCGCTTCTGTATTTTGTCTGCGTCAACATGTAACTGGCTGCAGCTTGTCTTGTGTGTGTGTATTGTGTCTTCCTTGTAATGTCTTACGTGTTTAAGATGTAGAATAAATAGTTTTAATTAATCACAGGACTGCCTCGTCAATCCCAGCCAAAGAAACCATCAACAATAGCGATCATATTATAAAGAATCATTTCAACCGCCAGCGTATATTGCATATATATATATATAGGGAGAGAGTGAACTAGTAATAGGAATTGGAAAAAAAACATTAATCGACTTTTTATTAACATTAATTAGTAATGTTTTTTTAAAAGCCTTTTTTTAAAAAAAAGAAAACTGTAAAACTATTGTTTAGATTAAGCCAGTTTCAGTTTAACGGGGTTCTGATTAACGAGGGCTTACTCCAAGCGAAAAATTCAATTTTTTTTCCCTTATTATTTATAGACGTTTTAAAAAAGTAGTCCAAATAAAAATAAAGAAATCTAAATGAGCACTAATCAATAAAATCTTCAAAAGAAAGTTTCCTGCAAAGATGGTGATTTCCCAGTGAAATCAATCATTTGACTCGTCTTGTTTTCATTGTATCAGAATTAATCATTTTGTCATCAAATGTTATTTTATTTGCAGATAAAGTTACCTCTAGCTCCCTGCATCATCATGCAAACGGTTTCCTCTCCAACAAATATCGATGCTATTTTAATATCCATTTTTTTTAACTCTTGATTAGTTTCTGATGCGTCAATTTCAGTTTTCTACATTTCGATCGAGTAGATTATGGGATATCGGATTCCTGTATTTGCTTTCAAAAGTAATCAAATAGTTTATCTGTCTTTTTCCCTGTCTATTGGTCTTGATTTTGATGGCATCATTTCACTAAGATTGCGGAGTCTTTTTTTTTTTTTTTTACCTTATAAAAATATATTATAGCTGCGACTTCATTTAAGAAATAAACTCCTTTCCGGACAACATTCTATGAAATGATTCTTGACTGAATGATTGTATTTGTATGTCGCGTTTGAATCAATATGAGATATACAGGATTTTACAAAGGGTTTCAAATGAAAGTGATTTAATGTGTGTATTTCTGAGATGCGTAGGGATAGAAATGAAACAGATACAGATGTAACAATATTTAATAAATGGAATGTATAAACAAAGTTTGTAAAAGGAAATCACCCATGGCGCTTAGGCAGGCGTCCCGTTGCTTAGGAAGGTTACGAATCCCGTCCACGAAGAACGATATCTGTTGATCATGGAACCAGTTCAGAACTGCAGCTTTTGCGTTATCGTTGGAGTGAAATCGTTGATAAATTAGGCTTTTCTTCAACGGTACAAAAATATGATAGTCATGGCAGATCTGAACTGTAAGCAGGATGTTTCAAGACTTCCCACATTTTACGGGCCAGTGATACGACCCTCTCCGTAGCAACATGCGGACTTGTATTGTCATGCAGAATGATGACACCTGACGACAACATACCTGGACGTTTATTTAAGTTAGCCATATGCAGCTTATCAAGTGTGCATGTAGATGTACGTCTCCTTAAACTTCAGTAATAGGGGTCCCTGTATGTCAAAAAATGCCGTCAACGTCACTTTTCCGGCTGACAACTGAGCTTTGAACAATTTGGGCCTAGATGAGTCGTTCTGTTCCTAATCTGATCCATTTTGGTCGTAGTTCAGTGCTTCTCAAACTTTCAATGTTAGCGACCCAATATTCAATCATAATTTTCAGCGCGCCCCCCTCCATACAATAACAATGTATTGAATTCAATTATACTATACATTGAACCTAAGGCTATACGACTTTAACCTCTTAAGTGCCACTGGCGTATATAAACGTTTCGCACAGCCAGTTTTTATTTTCCCCGGACGTATTTATACGTCTTTCCGAAATACGATATTTTCTGTGAACTGCTATCCATAAAATTATTCCAAACGCTTTGGAATGCAATAAAATCAACTTGACAGTGTTTGTGAAGGATTTACTTATTTTAAAGAATTTGCCTATTTATTCCCTTTCTACCCCATCCCCAATACACCACATACGCTCGCCTACGTGTTAAACGGTGGCATTGGTGAGTGAATCGCTTAATTCCTTAATGGGCATTTAAGGAATTAGTTATAAACTGTACAAATTATCAAGATAAGTGTTAATTTTTGCAAATAATTTTATACATGACAAGGCCATGGGGTCACTGGTAATAACTAAACTTGTTCTTAACTTAGTAATGTTAAATTAATTATAAAATACATTACACAGTACTGATATATTTACAAGTGTATTATATCAGTGTAAAAGTGAATTTTATTTTTTATTATGTCAGAATGTAATTTATTTGTTTTCTTTCAGTAAATTAATAATTTTTTTAAATAATCTTTTGTTTTCGACTTTTAAATAGGCACGCCCCCCCCCTCCGTAGGTTTATCACGCCCTCTTAGGGGGGGGGGCGCCCTACAGTTTGAGAAACACTGACGTAGTTGCATCCATACCAGTCATTTTTAAGTACTAAATGTCACGTCCTTATAAATGCAGTTATCACAAATCTGCTTGAGCACTGTGTGCGTGGTGCATACACCTTCAATAAAACGTTTGTTTCACGAAAATACATTGAAAACTGTTCGCACGTGACGCTTCGAATCTCTTTCATCTGAACACTCCTCATAATTTTGAGCCATATCAAGTGACGACGACCTTAACTTCCTTAAACTTCCACACGAACTTTAGGAATTTAAGTTTCAACAGATTTAATATGCATCCCCTCTGCTGCAATTGAGTAACATTAGTGTCACACTATGAAGGAACTCGAGGGCTATAGGTGGATGGACTTCATAATTTTGAACTTTGTCAAGTGAAGAGGACAACATCGGGGTCGGACACCCCCCCCCCATTTTCTTTGCTACCACACCAGTTTAAGGACATTAATTCTCGACAGATTTCACGTGCATCAACCCTTCTATATGGCAATTATTTAATGGCACCAAGACTCTAACTCGTGACACTCCGGCCATGAGTTCGTAAACATGACCACTGTTTCTTGGACAACCAATTACTTTAAGTACAATCATATTGTAAATTTTAAATCATATATGTAAATTTAATTAAGTAAATTTTGTGAACTGGGTTACTTAAATTAATCATTGTTTTATAACAATTAAAATGTACTTATATTGATAACTTCTACAAAGAGAAAAAAGTCAAACCACATGAAGCGTGAAAAGAGGAAAATCAGAAAAAAATATAATGAAGAATAATCTTTAAAAAAAAGTACAGCGTACAGAAAATATTTGTGATAAAAACTGCGAAATCGTTAAAGGAAAAAGTTCAAATAATGGAGTAGGAATTACGAATCACAGGAAAAAAGCTGACGTTGAATTGATTTGTTGACATTTCTTTTTCAAGTATCTAACAACCCTTCTCATTTATTTGGAAACCCTTGTTTCTCTTTCAAGCGTTTTTCGAGATGTCTTCTTTGTAGACTCAAAAAGAAGGGGGAGGGGCACACAATTGAAATCCTTTAAGAGTTGCCTAAGAAGCTTTATAAGGGAAAAGAAATGAGGGGTCTTCTTGAGAAAGGTAATTTCACTAAATACCATTCAATTAAAGAACAATTACAAGTGATTTAGAAACAGATTGAAGGAAGGTTTATGAAAAGAAAGGAAATGTACCATAAAAAAACTATCATATTGAACTTTAAATTGGGGAAAAAACACAAAAGATGAATTTATAAAAATATATTGTTGGTATTGACTTTTATGAGATTAACGTTTTATTTAAGTTAGTAAATTGCTACACAGGGGGGAAGGGGGGTAACTCGGTTGTCAGCTGTAAACTCAGCTCAGTAAACTGTGTTCCATGGAACCCATGAGTTATACCCAGGAGTTTCACGAGTCAAATTAGAAATCAAAAAGAGAATTATTAACGTGTAATTAAAAAAGTTTCACTCGCGCATTTTCTAAATTTTGTATAACAACACAAGTATTTAAAGCACCGTCTCCAGTGTAGGGTAACACTGCGTTACACACTGTGTGGATCTACTTAAAGATTCCAATTTAAATATTTTAGATATATTCTTCTAAAAGTGGAATGGGGTTCCCCCGGGAGAAAACACCTTTTAGCTATGTGGGTTCTGAGAACCGAACAAGTTTGAAGACCTCTGCCGTATATCATCATTTTTCAGGAGAAGCATTAAAAATTTTTAAAAGCGAGAGAGAATATTAACGTTGCATTATTCAGCTAATCAATGGTTCTTGGTGACAGACCTGGTAATTTTGAACTTTGCTCGAGCAACGAGGACGATACCTCCCTCCTAACTTTAAAACCACCCCAACGGGAGGGCATTTGAGCTTCGACAGATTTAATATGCATCACCCCCCTACACGGTGCTAGGCTCGAACTCAGGGTGTGCCAGCCACGAGTCCTTCACCTTGGCACATTGGCTGCCGCGGCCACAAAAAAATTATAATAAACATAAATAAAATTTTTATTTATATGGATCTCACGAACAATCTGGATGTTAGGAGCACTTCAGTACTTGATCTAAATATTTGATCAAGAAATGTATTGAAAAGAACACAAACTATAAGTCGGTTCTTCACAAATCTGTGAGCATGTTAGAGTTGATCAGAGAAAAAAACGTGTGTGGACCATAAGATACATCCCCTCTGTTAAGTTATTTTTTCAATCTAGTATATGGTAGCGGTAGAGCCTATTGTTTATGGTCACGAACTCGTGGCTGGAATGTTTCAGGTATGAATCTTAATGCCACTGAAGACCTGCCGTGCAGATGGGGGTCATGCGCAATAAATCTGACTATAGTCAATATCCACCCAATGTAAATTTTACATTGACCTTGTAAGGAAGGTAAAATTGTTTTAAATGCTTTGATATATTTAGAAATAGAAAAAATGGGATGCTTTTCGTCGAAACAAAAGTAGAAATCATGCAGCGTATCATTGACAGCAGGCTATCAAAATTTTGCCCACCCTTTAAATTTGGCGACTTCTATTATCAGGGTTATGATGATGTACAATCTCTATTATAGATATGTTACTTTGATTGTACAAAGTACGTATTAACATTATCATCACATTATTTCTCAGCTATTGAAAAATTGTTTTAAATAGAAACATGGATAGTAAAATGAATTCAATGTTAGTGTTGCATAAATCACGGTTCATAAATTTTATGCTAAAGTCGTCCAAAAAACAAAACAATTTAAGAGCGATGAAATTTACAGTCGAAAACAGTCCGTAAAATACAGAATAAGTAGCAGTAAAATTAGCGCAAAAAGAGAGTTCAAGGATTTCACATCTTCTACAGCGCTCAGACAACACTATTAGCATCTAAAAATATAAGTACGTAATCATAAAGATCATCCGCAAGAAATCACTTGGTCGTAGCAGAGTAGACTTCAACAGCTGATGTAGTTCTGACTCAGTGTCAGCCAGTCACCACTATTTATTGTCTGCACGGCTTACTTTCAATGCTTTTACACACACAAAACAGCTTACGCCATATGTCCATGACGTTATAGACTTTCCATTAATTTCCAGAAGCCTTCATAAGGTCGCTAAGTTGCCAAAAATTGTTTCCAAGTCACCAAAAGTGATGCCAACTTGGCTGTGTCCCCAATTTTTCGAAAAATTCCCAATGAAAGGCCATTACAATGTAAGGGACGGCGCGTTGTGCTTGCCAATATGGCAGTTTTTATCATAAACTAACTGTAATATAAAGGATATTAGCTTGTAAAAAATACAGATTTAAACTATTTTTATTATTTTAAGATAAAATTAAACGCTAACTAACCAACATTCGTATTAATAGTGTTTGTGTGCATAACATAGGCTATTAATCAATAGAATGGCATTTGGATGCTAAAATCATTATTTGCAAAACTTTGAAACACTTTTTTTCGTATTAAACCTAAAACAACACTATTTGAATACATTCACACATCCCGAAAATGAATCTGAGGTACCTTCGGAGGAGGGGTGAAACGAAATCCATTAAATCGTTCCATCTTAATTAAACAATACAACCTCTTAATTTGAAGAACTGATTCAGTGTTACCAATTCAATCTCGCACGAATACACCGAACGCAATATTTGTCACTTCATTGATTCCTATTAATTTCGAGCCTTTCTCTCTCCCGGAGGGTTAGAGGGGAGAGCTTGAAATTTCCTAACCACGTTTATCACTTGCACGCCATACCGGAGAAATGGCGGGGGGTTCTCTGGGTTGCTTGTCGATAAAATAAACAATCATTTGATTGGATTCGGGTGAGATTGAGGCTCGGTGATTGATTTATTGCTATCGCGGCGGCTCAGTGTGAAGAAAATATCGATTGAGTGTGCACGTTCGTAGCAAAATAGATAATGCTTCGTAATAAACCTTGAAATTCATTTTAAATGCAAGTCTTCATGGAATAAATAGTTCTTTTTTACAAAGTGTAAAATTCACTGTATGACACTAATACTTATGAGTATATTGAAAACAAATGAAATGTAACATTTTTGGTAATTGCCTACTATCGCAACCATATTGATGGCATTAGGTACTATCGCAATCATATTGGCAACATTTAGTAAAACTACACAAATTCTAAAAACGGGATACGCTGACCTGAAATTAAAACGCATGGTTGAAAAATACTATGTGAAACTAATTTTAGATAATAATAAATAAAAGAAAAAGAATAACTTTTTAAATTTTTCATATTATTATTAATTTATTATTAAAATTCCCAGATTTGCATTTTTGAATTGGAGTCTGCCTTAGAGTGTGAATAAATGAGTGAGTGAATATTAACGTCGCACTGTTCAGCAACTTTGAACTATGATCCAGTGACGTGGTCGATACCTGAGCTGGTATCGATACTTTCACATGAGTGACCCGGCCTTAACAGCGACCTCAACAACTCTACACTTAGCAGATGCATCAAAGCAGAGACCGAAACTGATCACTCAAACTGTTTTCTAGGTAGATCGCTATCTGTTTGATGACCATGGTTTATCACTTCCCTGCTGCATTGTCAAAACGTTATAGAGCGTAAATATATATATAGTATTCTTTATCTTATTATATGCCACTTTGTGCATAAAATGTTTTAAGGAACAAAATACATTTTTCTTCTTTCCTTTTCCAAATCGCGAAAAATAAAACAAAATTCAGGTGAAAGCGCTAATAAATATACCACTGATTCACAACCACTGTGTCGGGGCACTTTTGTGTCCTTCCAAATTCTTGAAATGTGCTACCAAATTTTTTTTAGATATTAATTGTACTCTGAGAAAAAAAATCCGAAACCAAATCATTCGGCCATTTTATAGAAATAAACTATCCATGAAATTGTTTCTGAACATTTGACTACACATGGGGAAAAAGGATTATTCATTATTTCCCAAACTAAGATATAAAAAAATTGATTGGATTCATAATCCATATCTCATAGCGGGAACATGAGCATATAAATTAACTTTGTATTAAGAGGAAAAAATAATTTCGCTCTGCAAGAATCGAGATTTAATTTAAAAACATTCGAAAGAGTCAAATAATTCATGTTGGATTAAAATTAGAAGCGGTTATCCCGTAAGAGCCAAAACAATTTTAAAATATTAATACAACTTTCTACATCTTATTGGTGTGAATTCGAATTTTCAGCTTTAACACATAAAAATGCAAAAAACGATCGATACTTTTAAACACAAATGACGAAATGAGCCTGACATTTTTACAACCAAATAGAAGCAAAGTTATCAAAATTCATCATACTCAAATTTCGTATGTAATTAACAGTTCAACAAATACTTCTTTGTCTTTTTCGTACATGTTATTTCATTTCACATTGAAAATTATTATTTTTTTTTATTTAGTGTATTACAGATAAGTAAAATTCTTTTAACTTATTTTACTGTTAGTGTACAGCCAGATTTTGAAATGGTTAATAGGGTACCGTAACAAAAAACATTGAAAATCACTGATCTCTACACGAATAAAAGAAAGTTTGTATGTGTTTGTGGATGTAGTACAAACACACAGAACGACTCAGTAAGTGTGCATTAACTTTGCATTCTAAAGAAACAGGGCGGCTATTGACAATGAACCTCACAATCCTGATCCATAGTCAAATGATGATTACGTCCACTGAGCTGGCATTCAACTCTCCTAGCTCCCACAATATTCCAACTTGAGGACCTTGAATGTCATCAAAATTCATCTTCTCTTCTGCTCTACGGTTTTCTAGGTTTGGAGTATTTCTTTAATTGTCATTTTCATTTATTCGTGTTTCCTGTTTTGTTTTTTATTGACATTTTCTTTTAGTGCAATAGTTAAAACTATCATATTTCAGTAATGTTAAGCAATCAAATCTTTACATAATTGCAAAAAATGCAACTTTATTAATAAAGTATTACTCTTAGAAAAACATTTGCAATGCACTTTCATAATATGGGATCATCCTTATTCATAATGCCTTACTCATAGTATCGGATTCTTGATCCTTACGTCTGATTGGAAGTTAGAACCTCCTATTCAATTTCATTGGTCGGAAGAAATGTCTTCTGGCATTTCTTCTATCTTCCCAGAATTCCACTCTGTCGAAGAGAATATATATATATTCGAACTTAATTATTTGTTGTGTTGAAATAAAGTTTGTTTTATATAATCCTGCCATTTTACTTTGCCAATCAACATAACAAACATTTAATTAAAAATATCAGCGAGCTTTCGCTCTAATTTAAACCTCGAAAGGAAAAACGAAAACATATTTTACTAGAATTTCTAAAACACAAACAATCATAAATCTTCCTAAGTTACAAAAATAAGTGGAAATATTTTTGAAACTTTTATTTGAAAGAGATATTAGGATCCATTTTTATCTATAAAATGGTCTAGACATGCCTTTCAATGCATGAAAAGCAAAAATCGTATTTACCCAGAGAGACGTCTCTGTCTTCAAATTTGTTTTTCTAAAACAAGATGTACATTTCTTTCTGAAAGTAATTTTTTCTCAAAAGTCTTATCTAAGAAAATTCAAGGATTGCTTTTATAATTGCATTTTAAATCAGTATTGTCATGGCTTTTTAAAAAATAAAATTCAAGAAAAATTAAGGAAATATTTGTTAACTCTCCGTTAGGAACGACGTACATCTCTCAGATGCATAATAAAAATAGCTTCGGTGCTGTGTCGAGACGGTGGGTTGGAACAAGCCCTTCTTTCTCCTATCTGCCTTTTATCACTCTATATAGGATTCAGCGTCAACGAGACGAGGGTAGTTTCTTCATATTTCGGGCGACCGGGGCCATTGAATCTGATGGATGCAGCGCGCCCAACAACGTTAGTTTTTATGATTTTCTCTCTCTTTGTACTGTTTCGTTAATTTAAATTTTTTCCAAGTAAAATAGGGCAGTTTTCATTTTTTTATACGAAAATAATTCGAAAAAAGTATTTTATAGCCACGGGTCTAGCTAGTTACTGTATTTTATACTTGTAGCTGGAATATAAACTCCAAAAATATATCTATCTATATGGGAAACAAAATCACTCATATCCTCGCACACATATCTAGGAAAACTAGGTCACGAACTTTTAAAAAAGCACCTATTTGAAGACGGCCTGAGTTTAACATTCACATGCTTTGTTCAATTTAACCCCAAGATTGAAAAAATTATCTGATATACAATGCCCCATTCAACACGAAAAACATCACCAAGAACTTGGAAAAGAAGGTACTATTCCCTCGTGTCAGGACATCGAGAAAAATTACTGAAATTTTATAATGTATTGAACAAAAAATCCTTTTGTCTTGAACATTGTAAGGTGATTTATGAAGGCTGCAACAAGGCATCTTATTATGCAAACGGTGATGGCACAGTGATATAACTCATCTTTTTCATGATTTTTCGTTTAAATATCTTAATTTCTGATTCTGTTATAAATATTATTTCGGTCAAAAATATTTTAATGTGAAATATCACCAATAAAATAAATAAATCATCTTCAAACGTAAGTATGAGATGATGCATCTGAGAGATGCCACGCACCTTTGGCGGGATTTTTTGAAACGCGCCTAGCAAAGGGTTCTGTAAACATATATGTCACACTAGTATGGCTACGGTAGCATAGTAGTTATGGATAAGAACACATGACCGGCATGTCAGGAACTCTTCTAGTTACTCCAAAAACCCACCCTATAGAGGGTCTGGAGCACGTTACATCTGTCGTAGCTTATCCTCGCCGTGGCGTGGTAGGGATGTTTGAAAAGAGGTTTGACGGACCTATACGCGTTTCTACAAATTTCTTCTTTTTTCTTTAAATTAAAATAATTATTTCAACCAACCTTCATCATGAAACCAAATGTGATTTATGTAAATGAGGAATATTATATAAATTCGTGTTACGCGAGTTGAAGGAGAGTGAAGTCAGAGGTCAAGTTAAATTAAGTGAAGTAAAGTGAAGCAAGTGATCTGTTAACACGTAGTTGTTGACAAACTGAAGTTGATACGTTGGATGTACGCAGGTAGAAGTGGTTAATGAAGATTGAAAAGCAGTGGAATTAAAGATTACAGAGCGTGGAACCATCGTCATTTGATCAAACTAAAGAAAGTGCCTGAAGTTTCCCATGAAGGATCCGAAACATTAAGGATTCAGGTATCGTAATTTGATAAAGTAGAAGCTGATTATTAGTGTGCCACATAGTTGTAAATGAGCGTATTTAAGCTGTCTTAGATTCAGTTGAGGTCCTGTAATATTATCCCCGCATAAGAGTATCTCACCTCTGCACTCTACCATTGTTTATATACCTTAATTAGAATTGTGTTGTGTCTGTTTCATAATCCTTAATAAGAATTAATAAATCGTATTAGTTTCGAATAATGTCTTTGGATTATTTAGTTCCTCCTACACATCTAGCCGAGTTTACAGATAGGCTTGAGAGTTCGAATTTAAGGGGTAACCCGAGGTTACCACAAGGTCACAGCACTTGTGTCGTCCTCGTCACTTGACTGAGGTTTAAAATGACGAGGCCCATAACCAATACACTTATGTTGCTTTTTAGAGGACGTTAAAGAAAACTAACCGTCAGATTTATATTACTGAAGAATGGAAATGGAATTTTTACAGTTGAAATTTTACAAATTGCCCACTTTGTATCTTCACAAGGTATAAGTCGCCAATGTTGTCTTTGAAACTCGGCATATTTATCGTGTATCTGTATCTCCTCACTGCGAGTCCATAATGGAACTCGTTCTCTAACCAGCGACTCGAGAAAAACATCGATAGACACAAATTTCGTGATCATTACCATTTGGCTATTACGCAGCCACTGTCAAGTTCTAAAACCAATATCAGAGATCGCCACGTTTGTACAAAGAAAAGAGAGTCGACCATCAATGATTATCGTGGTACTTTTTGTTATTGAATCTGGCACCTTCTGAACCGAACGTGCATTATATGTAGGGTGTCCCAGAATTATTGCGACAAGTTTTAAAGTGAAGTAGGAGACATCACAAGGATTAAAATTAACGTAGAAACCTACGGTGGCAAACATCTTTGTTCGGCGCTATGTGGCGTTGTTTACCAGAGCACTGGAAGAAACAGACTTGCAATATCGCAGTCATTTGATCTTCATCGCCCACAGAGAAGCATTGAACAGTTTAAAGAGTACCTAGATGGTAAATATGCAACTGATTTACAGATTGGCAGAAGGAATAAATAAGGAGCAGAAAGAGTGCCTCGCGAAAGGTACACACAGAGATGAAGCAGACCACCAGATGTTTCTTAATTTGCATCACAATTTGTGATGGTCTTTGATGATGGTATGAGTGTACTAGTTTGCCTTAACGTTGTAAAATACGCTGAACAATACTCTAAGATCATCTTACAGCTGCAGCAATGGCTCCTACTCTGGTACTCGGATCCTTTCCGAAAGGTATCCAACACATTTTGTTCTATGCTGTACGTTTGAGTCACTCGTAGCTAATCTTCATTTTTGCCTATTACATATATACCCCGTAATGATCCATAGTCACTCAAATTGCATAAGCAATTTAGTAAACGTCCAGAGGTCCAGTTCATCTCTCTGTGGGTACCTTTTGTGTTACAATCTTGCTGTTTCTCGAGCATTTATCTCAACCAATCCGTAAATCAAGTGCATATCTGCCTGTTTGGTGCTCGTAAAACGTTCCATACTACTCTGTGGGTGATAACAGCTCAAATGTCTGAGGTAAAGCAGGTCAATTTCCTTAAATGCTCTTGTGAGCAACGCCAATTGGCACGAAACGAAGACGTTTCCGACCATGGGTTGCTATGAAAATCTGAATCCTTGTGATCTCTGCTTCCTCAAAGTTTCTCCTAATAATCCTAGGACAACCAGCGTATCAATTTGTTCTCTAACGGCCTTCAGAGAGGAAAATTTATTTTACTGTCACAATATATAAAAAAATCACAAGGGCTATTGTCAACAAACCTCTTTATTTTGGGCTTCGGCCAAGTTACGAAAGCGATGCCTGAGCGATGTGTGTACTAGAGATATAGAATATCATGTTTTGAAACTCTAGCAGAGTAGAGTTATATATATAATATATATAGTATTTTTAGTAAGTAATGTGCTCTATACCGAACTCCCAGTGTTGTTGTGTTAGTTCGTTAACTAGTAATGAATAAGAAAGAATAATTTTGCTTGTTAGCTCTAACAGTAACAAAGAAAAGGGGATTACAAAATTACACAAATAGTATTCTAAGTTAAACAATTAAACACGCGTCGTCAATTGAAGCTCCTCTTTTTAATATTCGTTCACGTATTTACCTCTTTTCTGCATCCCTCGTGCTCTCTATCTATCCGTCCGTCCTTCCTGTATATGGGGGTCACCTCTGTGATTCGCGTGCACCGTCACGTGTCAGGGTGACAGCAGTGCTGCAGTCAAAGGCATGTGTCTTTATATATAAAAATTACGTGTCACAGTGTTTGCTCGCGATGGACGCCAAAACTACTCAACTGATCATAATATAATTTTGTATATTGTCTGTCATTTCGTCCAACTTAAAACATAGGATAATTTTTATTTCAATTAATGACGCCAAAATTTTTTTACTGTCGGAAATGTGAAGAATCCGAGAAAACACATTGCCAGATTTTGCGAATAATCCCGTAAGGGAATAAGCGCAAAAAATGGCAATGCTCATGTGTCTGTGGAAGCAGATATTGCAAACCAAAATGCACGAAAATTAAGTGCCTGGCAAATTTCGGGGTGTGGAATCCGATTTTCGAGTCAATTTCCAAAAATAACCGTAACTTTTCCGGATAAAGCCGGCCGATCATATTTTAGACACACCATAACAGGGGATTACATTAAAAGCCTTGAATCGTGAAAACTTTGACCCTGTGGTACTTCAAAATGGATAATCTGAATATGATATCGAAGCTGAGAAATAACTGTTATTTTGCCAGATAATTCAGGATGACCATTTATTACGCAAACCGTGGCAGGAGCTTACCCTTAATGTCTTGGTGCGGGAAAAGTGTGTTTCTGTTGTAATTCGGGATGGTGAACGAGTTTTAAATTGAATAATAGAAATTCCTGTAATTTTGCCAGATAATGGTGGACGACTCTAATGCCTCTTCCAGGAATTGAACTTGCCGGCTCAGGTTCACAAAAGTAATCTCCAGTTGTATCTAGGGCGGGAAACGATAATTTGAAATCATATTTCAGAAACTCCACTAAACTTGCCGGATATTGTCTGAATTAGGAGAACAGGGATAGGATTAGAGTCTCGCGTCGGGATTTTCATTCTCTCTAGCGACTGAACTTGCTCGCGCTGGAGCATCAAACGTCAGCTCCGTGTGCATTTCGGAGTGTGAAATGAGAATCTGAAATTGAATTTTAAGAGTTTCGATAACTTTGCCGGATAATGCCAGTCGACCGTATTTTCGACAGACACACCGTAGCAGAGGCTTGCCTTAAAAGCCTTGGATCGTGAAAACTTGGTCCGTCCCTAGTGTATTTCAAAACGGATAATCCGAATCTGATATTCAAACTCAAATATAACAATAACTATGCCGGATAATTCAGGATGACCGTATTTTAGAAACACCGTAGCAGGGCTTGCCTTAAAAGCCTTAGATCGTGAAAACTTGGTCCCTGGTGTATTTCAAAACGGATAATCCGAATCTGATATTCAATCTGAGAAATAACAGTAACTTTGCCGGATAATTCAAGATGACCGTCTTTTACACAATCCGGGGCAGGAGCTCACCCTTAAAGTCTTGACGCGAGAAAAGTATATTCCAGGTGTAATTTGAGATGGTTTAAACGAGTCTGAAATCGAAATATAGAAATTCCTGTATTTTTTCCAGATAATGCCGGGGGATCAGGATATTCTCGGACAGGAGTACCAGCCTAACTTGCCAACGTAGAGACGCAAAAAGTGGGTCTTGATTGTATTTGGAACTGCCGATCCGAATATTCTCAATCCAATTCAAGATAATCTCATATCTACTTCAAATAATGCCAGACGAAAGTATTTTGCCTGAACTGTGCAATGGGCTTTAAAATTCTTGAGGATAGAGAAATGATTTCTTGGTGTTTTTCTGGTTGGGAAACAAGAATAATCTGAAATCAGATTTTAGAAATTCCCATAACTTTGGCGGATAATGCCAGCCGACCGTAATGTCCCCCTTCAGAGACTGAGCTTACATGAGCAGGGGTGTCGAAAGTGGACACCGAGTGGTTCTCGGGGTAGGAACGAGAATCTGGATACGGATTTCAAAAGCTTCCGTACATTTTCTGAATATTGCTGGAATGAGGTCAAACGGCTTTGCGTTCGAGTTCCACACCTCCGGATTTTCATTCCCTATAGCAACTAAACTTTCAGGTGCAGTCGTGCGAAAGTATGATTGCAACAGGAAATTGCATCTTCGAGCATTGTTGTCACATTGTTAGATGGTGGAAAAATTGCACATTGTGCATCAGCTGCCTTTGGATATTCATAAAATACAAGATGCAATGTGCACCATTGAAAAAAAGAGTGGATTAGCTATAGTATTGCAAATGAATTCAATCATGATCAGGGATAAATGTTCCATGACCCATAAACATTCACTCAAAGCATTACATAGCGCTTTGCAAGATTTAAATGGCAACGAGAGAATATTCGGTGTTGCTGTTGTAATACTGTCTGGTGATTTCCAACAGGCATTAACAGCCATTACACGCTCTACTTTTACTCAGGAGATTAATGCCTGTTTAAAACAATCGTTTTTATGTCGAAACGTGGAAACACTTCGACTGTCTATAAACACGCGAGTACATTTGCAAATCTGAGCAAATATTTCCTAAACAATTGCTGAATATCGGAAACGGTGAAGTAGAACTTCGCCCCCAATACATAATGCATGAAATAACCAGACGATTTCTGTAATGTTCTTTAGGCAAAAAGGAACTGATTGAGAGTGGCTTTCCGGATATACTGTATAATTATTTAGGTAATTATTGCCTCGGTAATCCTGTTACTTAATCAGGAAAAATGCTGATATTGTGATGAAATAAACTTCCAGACACAGGGTTGTTGCCAGTTGATGCAACGCCTTTTAAACCAATCGACATTATTGTTGATGAAAATAAAACCATAAATTTTCTAACCGAGTTTTTGAATTCTCTAGATGTATCAGGAATATCACCACATAACCTTCGGTTCGTTCCCTGGTTATTATCGGCGTAACTTAAATTCACCGAGATAATGCAACAGTGCACGTTTGATCATCAAAAGAATTACACCGGGAACTTCTTGAAGCAAACATTTTGACTGTAAAGTTTAAACGAAAATTCGGTTCTGCTACTACGGAATCTGTTGCCACGTACTCCACTGATGTTTAATACTTGAACTCAGAAAACCCATGTTTCTCTAATGGGCAACTAGATGTTACATACTCACTTGTGCGGAAACAGTTGAATCTATTTGGGTTAGCAAAGTACTGGTTACCGAAAAATATTGTGCACCGATTAGCGATTAATTGAATAAAATTATTTGTTGTTATACTTTAAAATGATTAAAATAATTTCAAAAATTGCAAAGAATCAACGTTATTTGCCATATTTATAAAATTAAATCTTTATATGTTGTTACTTTATGACTTCGTTATTAATTCATGCATTATGCTACACTTAAATAGGAGATGAATGAAATGCAAAATTAAAATAATTTGTTGTTTTATACTTTATTTCAACCCTTCAAAATTATAAACGAAGATTAATATGACTGCATTGAATAGCTTAGAATAATATTGAAATAACGTACTAAGACAATAAAGCCACAGCAACGCGTGGCCGGGTCAGCTAGTGTTTGTATCAGGCCCAAAGGCCTGCTGGTAAGCGAAGAAAGACATCTTTAAAATATGTGCTCTTTATTGTTCGTCCAGCATAGCTAATCCAACATGGACATTTGGCGCGCAACCTGGTGGAACAAAAGACAACATCAAAGCAAAGAGTCACCAGTAAGTCTTTTTGAATTTGTTCTAAATACGTCAACGCTCGGTCTACCTTTAAATTGTCCTATTCACCCTCATATCTCTACGCGGTAGTAAAGAGTTTGTGATCTATTTCTATTTATTATTCTCTTAATTTCGAAGTTAAACTTTCCAGACCTGACACATATATACATTTTTATATACTGTAGTGTGGATATTGTTTGAGTGTTGAATTAAATTTATGAACAATTTTCCGATTGTTAATTGAATTGTCGGAACATACAAAGCTAAAATATTCATAAGCTAAACTTCTTATACTTTTTAAATTGAAGTGTTTATAAAGTTTTAGTTTAGAAACAATATCGTAGATATATATTTTACATGAACCTTTATTATTATAATAATAACAGAACGTCTGTGTGTCTAATTGTGTGTTTTATAACTTAAATTCCTCAATTTTTTATTTATTTTACTAGTTGACGTAAGAACTAAGAGCAGTAATTATTAATACAATGTTAGAGAGATAAATTTATTAAATGTGTTTAGAATAGATATAACAGAGAGAATATTCAAAATACAGCAATTTATCGTTTAGAATGATTATTTATACAGGACAGTCTCTGATATGCATTCAAAAGTTTCTCAAATATTTCCACCCTGTTAATTTCAAAACTTGCATCAACTGGACTAAGTTATTAAGGGAAGAACTCGCGGAATCAGTAATTTACGAGGGTTTCATTTCCAAGTGGGGCAATTACATTTCACTCTGAGATTCCCTCATTTGAAATTCCAGGAATTTATCTCGGAGTCTTCTCTGTGAGGCTTTCTTCCGAATAAATTTTTTGGGGAAAGAAAAAATTTCAAATAAAAAGAAAACAAAAGTTTGCTTCTTCATCGGGATAGGCAATGACTTTTTGTTGGAAGGAAAAGAATCGAACACAGTGGAGAAAAAAAGAGCGGGAAACATTCCAAAAAAAGGAACATTTCTTTTTTTTTTATTCGAATAGGAATCGAAAAGAAAAACGTACCGATCAACAACCTAAAAACGGATGCTCGATGCCATCAAAAGATCATTTTGCATCCGAAGAAAATGGGGAACATTTTTTAAAGTCATCAGTCAATAAATGTACGATCACCAAAAAAATCGATATCCCCCTCCCTTGATAATTTTCATAATTCCAAAGCGTTAGTGTAAAATTGTTAAAACTTTTAGTAGATAGAAAAGAATTAAATTGTTGTGTTCATGGATTAATTAGTGAAAAGGGTG